>ML371650.1:185726-261770 GCA_005239525.1 Nicotiana knightiana | reverse complement strand
CAAAGTAATGAATAAAAGATGTAAAAATCAATGTTTTGTCACTTCAATGATTTTCTCTCTTCGAATCCTTCGTATGTCTTCCCCTTCTCCTTCAAGGTGTGTTTACGGGTTCTATTTATATGTTTAGGAGGAACCCTAAACGTGTAGGAGACTTCTATTCCAACCGGGAAACACTTAAACTCGTAAAAACTCGGAATTGACCGAACTAGTGACCTGGAGTTTGGCCCCTAACGCCTGGCTAACGCCAGGCTAAGGCTGGCGTTTCGACTCTAATGCCTCGCTAATGCCAGGCTAAGGCTAGTGTTTGGACTCTAACGCCTGGCTAATTCCAGGTAGGGCCAGGCGTATTGGCTCTGGCGCCCGGCTATAGCCCGTTGCACTCCTCCTCGCCTCTTGAGCGTATTTTCGATGTATTTGCATCCATTTAGCTAGGTTTCCATCTCCAATTCACCTACACATCAAATAAACTCTATTATGCACATAAAAAGTGTATTTTTATCATTAACGCACATAAAATGTAGGGCATATAACATGTTAAACCATGAATTCTAGCCTCGCATCAATACCCCACACTTAAACATTTGCTCGTCCTCGAGCAATCAAACTACACTCATGTACACAACTTATTAAGCAAATCTCTTAACACGTTATACCAAGAATATTTAAAACAGTTCAAGCACAAAGGTGTGACATCCTCGCCTCAATAATCGACTCACAAATACCATGCTTTATTCACAATTCACTAACTACTCTAACATAGAGGTCAACAACATTACCTTTCCTTCATGAATCATGCGCCCTCACCAAAGCAAAGAGCTAGTTCCTCACACAATAATATTTAAGAACACTTAGGAACTCAAGATAGAAAGAATTCTCTCGCTCTCAGAAACAATATTCATATGCCACAAAAGATGCACCATAGGCTTGCCCGTAGTGTACTACTCTACTAATCGAGCTCATTCAGTCTAGGATCAAGTAGGACTTTATTTTGTTTGTAATGTAGGCTGCAGGAAGGGTAGGATACATTTGGATATAAGAGTGACTACACCTCTCTAAGCACATTAATACATAAACTTTAACGTTCAACCTCAAACTCATTTTAAGGCAAAATCCACCTTCACAACAATGTTATTACCCCATACTTCTTTAAGCACAATTACATTAAGAGTCACCACATATATTTCTCTTTTACAACAATACAACTGCTTATACTTGATTTATTTATTTTTCTTTTCTTTTGTTCTTTTCCTTTTTTTTTCTTTCTTTTTCAAATGACTCTTACTTTTCCAAACAATGCACCTTTCTCCTTATTTCAATTATTCCCCTCAAAAACCAACCTACCACCCCACACTTTAACTTTTCCATCATTCATCACATTTTCAGTGCTTACGAGAGGTGACAAGGTTCAAATATATGATCGATTCAAACAAAGGGGTATGGCTTGTAATGTGGTTGCCAAAGAAACAGGATTATAGGCTCAAAGGGGTTAACTACGATACAAAACAATTAGGTGGGTAAAATATAGATGACTGGCTCAACAAAGAAATTCCTATATCACTTCCAAGACTAAATAACACTTCTATTTTGCTTTGCACAGACACGGGGCAAGTTCTAGACATCAAATGCAATGCACAGAATAACATACAAATCTCACACACACATGGCACATAACTCACTCAGGATTGGATCTATCACGACACTCCAGTCAAAGCAGTTAAGCAAATCTTAAGAATTCCTGATTTAAGGTATTTATCCTGGAGTCAAAAAAATTGAGCCTAAGCGTCACAACCAAAGTAATGACTATTCTCAAGGCATTAGCACGTTTCGAGATATTGCTACTATTAAGCCCTTAACCATGTGATTCCTACTCCTAAAAATTAAAAACTACCTACACCCGGTTCAATTAAAAACCCTTGGAAAAGAACCGTGGTCCAAAGAAAAACCAAGGGGGAGTTACTACACTACTTAAAACAAAAAATCTTTTTGGTATTTTCTCTAGACTTACTTCCCTCAAGAAAACTGTCTAGGAGATCCATCGTTAGGAAGAGTCCACATATTTCTAATAATTTTTTTTATATACTTTAAAAATAAACACTTACCAACAAGAAAACTAAAACTACTAACAAGAATACACACTAATCACAACAAATCAGAACAAATATGTACCACACCCCACACTTAAATCATGCAGTGTCCTCAATGCATAATATATAGAAAACACAAGAAATAAAAGTAAGGTGCAAGAAACTCCTTGGTCCAATAGTGTTGACATCATTTCCATTGATCTCGCTTTTATGCTCCTTTGAGCACATGCTTGAATCATTTTATGCCTCCACTTTGAAATTATGGATTGAACCCCAATTTTTGATTCTGCTCTATGGTCATGCTCACGGGGTGGTGGAACAAATCTTCCTGGCCCAATAAAATCATGTACTAATCTGCGCTTCTTGGCTTTTCGATGAAATGTGTACTCCCTACTTTCTGGCAGGAAGAATTAAAGAATGTAGGCATCTTGTTCTTTATCCCGTAGCTCATCAGGTGGTTCGGATAACTCTATTTGCATATCCTCACCCCAGCACAATGTGAACAAATGCTTGGAGTGACTACCAACATCCTCAACAATAATGACACTAGATCCAACAAAAGATGTATCATCAATGTCCTTGGTTGAATCTAGTATTTTTTCTACCACATCAGCATCCTCCGATTTCAGTTCTTACCTGGGTGGTTCTTCAATAGATGGTTCGGCCGGCGGGTTCTCACTTTTCTCTAGATGTAATAAGTCAAACTCGAGAGCCTATTTCCATACCTCCTTTTCCTCAAGTGCTAACACCGAACCTGCTAGTTCTTCACCATTCATATCATTCAGATTCGTGAAACATTCATCCAACGGGTTCCCAGCAGTCAGGAAAGCATTATCTTTTTTCGGGAGCACATTCACAGCATTAATAAGAGAGCAGTTGGCGAGATCAGTAGGTCGCCTCATAGACTTTTGCACATTGAAAGTGATTTCTTCATCGTTGAGCCTCATCTTAAGTTCACTAGTCTCACAATCAATAAGAGCTCTGCCTGTGGAAAAAAATGCCCTTCCCAAGATTATGGGAATTTCCTCATCTACCTTGCAGTCTAATATCACAAAATCAGCAAGAAATACAAACTTCCCCACTTGTACCAAGACATCATCCAGAATACCCGACGGTCTCTTCACCGTCCTATCAGCAAGTTGCAGCATCATGGAGGTGGGCCTAGCTCTACCAATCCCCAGTCTTTTATATATGTCCAGCGGCATCAGATTAATGCTGGCCCCCAAGTCACATAGAGCTTTGGCGAAAAAGAAGTTGCCAATGGTACAAGGAATTGTAAAACTCTCTGGGTCGGACAACTTTTCAGCAATAGGATGCGTCACCACCGCACTATAAGTCTGAGTAAGGGTGACAGTAGCTAGATCTTGGAAGTCAACTTTTCTGGACATCAATTCCTTCATCATTTTAGCATACCCAGGCATTTCTTTCAATGCATCAATCAATGGAATATTTACCTGTATCTGCTTTAGCATGTCTAAGAATTTCTTGTACTGTTCATCCTTTTTGTATTTAGCCAGCCTCTAAGAGAATGGAGCTGGCGGTCTCTTTTCCCCAGTGATTTGGGACTTTTCTTTCTCAACCACCACCGCAACTACCGGCTTCTGAGTCATCTCCACTTCTTTTTCAGTCCCACTCTGTGCACTAGGTTCTTCTTCACTAGGTTTCACTGTTTCCTTGGTCAAGTTTGTTGAATCATCAAGTTCAATCGGCCTGGGTACCAGTATCTCGACCTGTCTTCTTTCATGACCTCTTTCCAGTTCGAAGTTTAACTCTCTGCCACTGCGAAGAGTTACTGCCATCAACTGCCTAGGGACCTGGTCAAAAGGATTTACCTGAGTATCTGCAGGTAAAGTTCCAGGAGGACGATTGTTCACTGCCATAGATAGTTGTCCCAACTGTACTTCAATATTTTTAATAGCTGCATCATGTACATCTACTCTCTCACCGATTTTGGCATTTGACCCAATTACCTGCTGCATCATAGCTTGTAACCTGGCAAACCCATCTTCTTGCCTTCCCCCTTGTTGTTTCTGAGGAGGGTAGTATGATTGTTGTTGATTTTGATGGGTGTAACCTTGTGGCCTCTGATACGGTGCTGCATTAACTTGTGGTCCCTTGACAACCATATTTTCACTGTTCTGCTTTTGGTGAGGTGGTCTATATTGTTGAACTTGCTGACCCCAATTCTGCCCACCTTGTCTCTAGCTTCCATAGTTTGACAGATAATTCATATTTTCTGGATAAAGAGGGTGATGACATTCTGCATTCCATTGATTACCAAGTGGTTGACTAATGCAAGATGTGCATAAGCCCCCATTGGTTGTGTCAACGATGTGTACCTGTTGTTTTTGTCCCGATTCTTCCACCTTCTTAGTAAGTATACTCATTTGTGTTATCAAGGTGGCTACGTTCTCTACGATGGTATTAGATGGATCGAATGGCACTGAATGAACTACAGGAGTAATGGGTGCATTCCTTGTTGTCCATCCTGAATTCTGTGCCATTTTATCAAGCAATATTTGACTCTCTCTCCATCTTATGCTCAGGAATGCTCCACCAGCCGAAGCATCAACATTTGCTTTGGAATGCCATGATGTGGACAGATAACCAGCATACTCTTAAATCTTTCCCATGTCTCTTGCAATGTTTCAACTGGTTTCTGTCTAAAGCTCAAGATTTCATCAATTTGTTGAGCAGTCTTGTTATGTGGGTGAAACTTGTTCACGAAATGTTTGATTAACTCCTCCCATGTGGTAATGGAATTGAAGGGGAGTGAGTTAAGCCAAGTTTGGGCAGCACCAGTCACTGAGAATGGAAACAACAACAGTTGTATTGCCTCCTGAGTAACGTTAGGCTGCCTCTGTGTTTTGCAGATTGACAGGAAGTTTTTCAAGTGTTGCTGGGGGTCTTCAATGTATGACCCTGAGAATAGCCGTTTGTTCTGCAATAGGTGCAGCATATTATTCGTTATCTCAAAGGACTCGGCCTGTATCTAAGGAACCAGTATCGTTGTGGCCAAATTCTCATCTGTGGGTTGTGCCCAGTCATATAAAGGAGCCTCTGCCCCTATTTGAGCGATTGGATCTACCACATCATCCCCATGATTATTCCGGTTATGTGCATCTTCCATGTTTGTTTCAATTTGTTCAATTTGTGGTTGATGTTTGCTTTTCTGGTTGGTCCGGTTTATGGTCCTGAAAACTTTCTCAGGGTCTGATAAGGCTTCAATTACTTCACCAATCCTCAATGAGTTTCTAGACATGCACCTGCAACACTTAGCAAACGTTAAACTTTAATTATGAAAACGAAAATTTGAAGACAATTGACTATATTTCAGAATTTTGTATTTCTTCCAAATCAATTCATAATACTGTTAATTCCCCGGCAACGGCGTTAAAATTTGATCATGCTCAAATATGTCTAATAAAAGACTAAACGGGCGTTGCAAATATAATCCAGGGTATTACGCCCAGGGTAGATCCCACAGGGAATTTACGTATCAATTAAGCAGTCAGAATACGAAACTTTTACTGAATCAATTCTCTCAAGACTTTTGAATATCAATTGGTAATATTTTACTAATTCTACTGGCAAAATAATAAACTAGCAATTAACTAACAATATGATGTAAACAATGATAATAAAGTCTAAGGTTTGGTTTCCCCCGTTGGTGAATTCTTTCTCGGATATTTCTTATAGTTTAATTAGTCGTCTCTATCAACCATGAAAACTCTATCTACCATAAATCTCTCTCAAGTAATTATAATAATTTATTAGACGCACTCTCTCGAGTTACGCTAGCTAGATTGCAATACAGTTCACTTTAGATTGCACCCGAGGTATCGTTATCTCTTATACAACCTCTAAACCCTCGGTTATGACTTTCGTCTATACTCTGGGGTGTTATTGTTCAAACAACTACCTAAATATGCACTCTCTGTCAAGTAGATACATAATAAATAGGAACAGCTAATTGAGGGCCCTTTTAATCAACTACAACAAGAACATAGTTGAACAAATAGAGATTAATCAACCAAAATATATTAATATCACAACAAATTCATCCCCAACAGGTTCTACCAATACCCTAGATTAAGAATTTAGCTACTCATGTTTATAAGAATCACACCCAAAAGAAATTGCATAATTGAACTACAAAGTAATGAATAAAAGATGTAAAAATCAATGTTTTGTCGCTTCAATGGTTTTCTCTCTTCGAATCCTTCGTATGTATTCCCCTTCTCCTTCAAGTTGTGTTTATGGGGTCTATTTATATGTTTAGGACGAACCCTAAACGTGTAGGAGACTTCTATTCCAACCGGGAAACACTTAAACTCGTCAAAACTCGGAATTGACCGAACTTATGACGTGGTGTTTGGGCCCTAACGCCTGGCTAACGCCTGGTTAAGGATGGAGTTTGGACTCTAACGCCTGGCTAACGCCAGGCAGGGTCAGGCGTTTGGGCTCTGGCGCCCGACTATAGCCCGGTGCAGTCCTTCTCGCCTCTTGAGCGTATTTTCGATGTATTTGCATCCATTTAGCTCGGTTTCCATCTTCAATTCACCTACACATCAAATAAACTCTATTATGCACATAAAAAGTGTATTTTTATCATTAACTCACATAAAATGTAGGGAATATAACATGTAAAACTATAAATTCTAGCCTCGCATCATCCTTATCTTGTATGCGCATGCTAAATTGGTAATGATCCCTTTATGGATTTTGAGTGGTCAGATATGTTTTTAAAGGAAAGAAAAGAGTAATGAAGTAGAAATTGTACATTTACTTCCAGTATTTATTTGAACTACTGTTATATTTAGACGTTTACTGCTTTTATCATCCTTGTATGTATGCTAATTATATTATATCTTGCTTAATCATTTTTTTGACCTTAGTGAGTGTCAAGTCGACCTCTCGTCACTACTTCTTCGAGGTTAGGCAGGATACTCATTAGGTACATATTATTTTATGTACTCTTGCTACGCTTTTATACTTAGTTGTACAGGTTCTGAGGTTGGTGCATCTGGTTATCATACCAGAGCTCGCTCTTGAACATAGTTAGACCTGACTTCACGGTGAGCTGCTTTCCTGACGATCCTCGGCAGCACCATGGAGTTTTCTTTTGCTTATTTCCCGTCTATTTCTTTCAGAAAGTGGGACTGTATATTATATCTTTTGTATATTCTGTTAGTATGCTCGTAGGACTTGTGACACTAGTTCCTGGCACACACGTAGTGGCTATTGTGGTTTGCGGGTCTGTAATTTATATTGGCTCACGCCTCTTTATGACTGCTTTTTGTTAAAAATGGCTAACTATATTTTTCAATTAATGTTTGAACTTTAAAACTTGGCATGTGTTGGGATGTTTAATCAAATATTGGAAAAATCCTTAGTAATCTGAGTGTGGGCCTTGCTAACCCCGGTGTTGGGCACCATCACGACCTGAGTTAGTATTTTGGGTCGTGACATTTGAAGTCGAGGATGTATTGGATGTAGCATACGAAAATGATATTTCAAACGTTGAAACAATGGTGGATGATGAATTAGGAGATGAATTGCAGGATAGCAACGACCTATACGAAGAATTCGATACTGCGGTCCTAAGATTAATTTTAACTGAGCACGGTGAGGGAATATAAATGGAAAATGAGGACAAATATTCAAGCGAGAATGAAGAATTATATGATGAAAATGAAATAACCAATGAAGAATTATTTGATGATGAAAATGAAAACGAAAGTAAAACAAGTGATGAAGACTAAGCTATTTGTGTGTTTTATGTCTTGTTCAATATTTATATATTGTGATTTGCTTCATTGTAATATGTAATAAATTACTTATATTATTAATGACATCTTCATTGATCTTTATTTTGTTATATTTATTATGTATACTTTATGTTTGTATTTTTAATGTTAATTTTTTTTACATGTAAATATTTTATATTCATTACACATATGGATTCTCACGGTAAAGAAATAAAACTATCTAAGAAGAAAAAACACACTTTACCTAGATCAAGTCCGCTTTCTCCATCTACACAAAATATGAGCCCTCCTCCTATGCCTCCTCGTCTTTCCATGCCAGCTTCACAGTCATCTGACTTTTTCAGATTCCCTCCCCCCGTCTATCTTGCTTCAGAATTACTCAATTCCTTCTAATGGCGTCCCAACTTCGACCACCATTAGTTTTATACCCATGCCTCATTTCCCAGCTTCTTTCCCGCGCGATCCTGCTAGTCAGTTTGGTGGTTCACCACCGATTGCATCCCCGAGCCATAGTAGTAACAAGCATGGTGGTTCATCTTTTGTGCCTCATACACCGCCTACTCAATTATAATCTCAAGATTCATCCACTCAAAGTATATCGAACTTAGATATTGGAGGCTCTCACACAGCTGCATCCCCATCTACCAGTACCTCTACAATTGCTGGTACCGTGAGACAGTATATTGGAGGGGATGTACAATACGACGAGTGAGTTTTCCTTCAATTTCCTTTTAAAATCGTTCAATAAAATTTTGCATATAATGAATTCAATGATATTTTATATGTAAATTAAAAGCAAGTTTTTGCCATTGTATTAGCCACTTTTTCATGAGCCGTGGAATTCTTGGAGACAGATACCGTAGCAGATCAGAATGAATATGTGGAAACCATTTTAGGTAAGAATAAATTAATTTTTATTAACACTTATCCTCATTCGTCTAATATTATTTATACTTTTTTGTACGTTAGGTGCGTATGGCAGCCTACACTTGAAAATATGGTGAATGAGAACTTCAAGAAGAGAGCACAAAAGTTAATATCAGATTCATATCATGTTGCTAGAAAAGGTGGCACCAGGCCTGATCGGATACGTGAAAATGTCTGGAGTCAGCTCTTGGAAAAGTGGAACACCCCTGAGTGGAAGACGAAGAGTGAACATGCAAAGTTAAACAAATCTTATACTAAGGGTGGAACATTTCATACTGGAGGTTCTATTAGTTTTGAAGCCTATCGTTTGAGAATGGTTATTTCATTACAAAATACTCTTAATTTTACAAGTGCGCAAATTGAACACACACACACACACACACACACACACACACACACACATATATATATATAAATATATATATACTACTTCTTAATTTTCAGGAAAAGGATCATGGGGGAGATGGGACTTATGCTGAGGTCTTTCCAGAGACCCTTAAGAAGAAGAAGAAGAAGAAGAAGGATGGAACATGAGAAGGATTGATAGAATTGCGTGCTTCATAGACATTTGTATGATCCAACACCGACACTATTATTTTTCCTCCTAGTTTATTTTATTTATATAACATGTACTATGTTTATATCAGGACAAGTATCATATTGATCTTGATGCATGGAGACAAGCTCAACAAGAAGGAACTCAGCCGACCCTGGAGGATATGATTGCAATTTGGACACAGGCGGCTTGTGGCGTGAAAAAAGGTACCACTATGTAACGACCCGACCGGTCGTTCCATTAGATTTACCTCATTTTCCCCATTTCTGCATTTGTCATATATTTCTAGTCTGTTTTTGTTATGTTGGGTCAGTTGGTTTGAGTCTGAAGTGGTCATGGTGAGAATTGACGCATTTAGTCTCCTAAAGTAGCCTAAAAGTTGAGAAAGTCAACTGAGAGCTGACTTATTGGTGAATGACCTCGGAATGCAGAGTTTGTCGCTCAGATAGCTTCATTAGGTGATTTGGAACTTAGGAGTGTGTTCGAAATGAAGTTTTGATGACCGTGTAGAATTAGGTTTGATTTGGCGAAAGTTAGTTTTTGGCCATTTCCGGTCGACAGTGGAAAATAGGCTATCAGGGTTGTAATGGAATTCCAGAAGTTGGAGTAGGTTTGTAATGTCATCTTGGATATGTCTGCAAAATTTCAGGTCAATCGGAAGTGTTTTGGTTAGTTTCGGCGTAGTTGGCGAAATTTGGATGTTTCAAAGTTCATAGGCTTGAATTTGATGTAATTTTGGTGTTTGCGTGTTGTTCTTGGTGTTTCGAAGGCTCGACTAAGTTAGAATAATGCTATGGGGTGTATAGGTATGTTTGGTGGGGGCCCCGAGGGGCTCGAGATTGATTTCGGATGGTTGGCGGGGTTTTGAACTTGGAAATTTAAGCAATTAGCTGTTGGTGCAAGCTTCTTGTGTTGGCCGCACCTGCGGAAGGGTAGCCGCAGGTGTGATGACGCAGGTGCGAAAAGCCATGCGCAGTTGCAAAAAAAGATAGGCAGGCGTATTCTGCAGGTGCGAAGAGATGGCCGCACCTGTGAAGGATTGGTCGCAGGTGCGAAAATTGGTCCGTTAAGTGGGATTCCGCAGGTGTGCACCTGGGACCGCAGGTGCGGGTCTGCAGGTGTGACTAATTCTCTGCAGGTGCAAAAATGCTGGGCAGAACAGTATAAAAAGGGGCTTCCGTGAAATTTATTCCATTCCACAATTTTGCATGCGGGAGGAGCTCTTTTGGAGGCAAATTGAAGATGGAATTCGTGGTTCTCTAGTAAAGGTAAGTTCTCGGGTTATTAATATCGTTTTTATGCTATTTTGTTTGGATTAGTCTTGTAAATTGGACGATTAAAGTAGGAAAAGGTTGGGAAGAATGGGTGGAGAATTTGAATTTTCTTTTGAGGATTTGGGTAGGCAATTGTGGTCCGATTTTGATGATTTTGGTATGTGTAAAATCGTGGGAGGACGAGGTTTCTAGTGATGTAAAATTTATCGAATTCTGAGATGTGGGACCGGGGTTCGGGTTTGGCCGAATTTCGAGATTCTTGTATAATTTGATAGTTTTCGATTGAGTTGTGTTCCTTTAGTATATAATAATGATATTAAACTGCTTTTGGCTAGATTCAGAGCAATAGGGAGCGAATTCGAGGGGCAAGATCATAGCGGACTAGTATTATGGCCTGGTAGAGGTAGGTAATGGTTATAAATCTTGTCCTGAGGGTATGGAAACCCAGACTACTTATTTCCCACTGATTTTAGAATGGTGCACATGTCGGATGACGAGTATGTGGCGCGTACTGATTTTTAGATTGGACTTGGTCCTCTTCGCATCAACTAATGAGTTGCATATTTTACTCAAAACCTTATGTTAAATTATGTTCTAAATATTGTTGAAATATTTGGGATATAAGCCGTGTTTGGGGACTCGTGCCAATCTGTTTAGACCCTTTGGGGGCTTTTACTGCTGCTTTGCCTCACTATTTGTTGATGATTTGACTCAGTCACATTGTGCTTATTGTTTTTCGAAACTCAGCATGATTTACACCACTTTGAAATTTAAAAATGATGTTTTGGGTCGAGTAACCTGTTTTACTGATTCGCCCGAGGGGACTTTTGATTATTTCTGCTGAGTGAGGCCGAGGGCCTGATTGTGAGGATATGATACACCACGATGTGGTTTGATATTAGCGCTTGGGCTGAAGGAGCTTCTCCGGAATCTGAACACACCCCTAGTGAGCGCACAGAGTGCGAAGTGCCGAGTGCCGAGTGGCGAGTGATTGGGAGGCATGAGTGACTATGAGGTGCTGAGTGATTGTGAGGTACTGAGCGACTGTGAGGCATGCCCCATGGGCTGATTATGATACATGTTTTTCCCGAGGGGCTACTTATAGTTTTACTACTTTCACTCTGAACTTATGAAATATGTTTTGCCCGAGGGGCCTCTATATGATTCATTTCATTTACATACTAAATTTTTTGGTTTGAAGTTGTTTAAAATATGCATTCTTCAAAGGACTTTTCTGAAGTTGGTTTTAAGGCATGATGATTCCATATATCTATGTTTACACTATTGAAAAGTAAGGTTGTATATATTGTGATTTGATGACATTGATTTTATGTGTTCCTTGCCGCTTAGACTTGATTTATTTTCATTACTACTGAGTTGGCGTACTCACATTACTCCTTGCACCCCTATGTGCAGATTCTGGTGCAAATACCGAGCTTTAGCCATTTATTTTCGTACGTAGCCGGATTGCGGGATATAGAGGTAGTTGTTCAGCGTCCGCAGCATCTCTGTTTTCCCTTCTTGTTGTATCTAGCTATTCATTCAGAGGTTTTGTATTATAATATTACACCCTTTGGCTTATTTTCCTTAGATACTCATGACATGTTGGCTACGGGTTTTGGGGTTGGTGGCACTGTATATTGGCCCACTTTATTTAGTAAACTCTGTATATTTTATGAAATGCTTGGAATTTGATTGGGATTTTGAAAGAAATTGTGAACATGTGGTCATTGGCTAGCCTAGTTCCACGATAGGCGCCATCATGAACGGTTTAGGATTTCGGGTCGTGACAGCTTGGTATCAGAGTCTAGGTTACATAGGACTCAACGGTCACGAGCAGGTTTAGTAGAGTTTTGGGGAACAGTACGGAGACGTATGTACTTATCTTCGAGAGGCTGCCGAACTTTTAGGAAACATTTCTATCTTTCTTGAACTCTTTCGTGTTTATCTATTGATTCTTGAAATATGAACTTACAATTGTTTCATTGTCTCACAGATGGTGAGGACACGCCATACCAATCAGAGTGACCAGCCACCGACTAGACTAGCAAGAGGTCGAGGTCGTGGTAAAGGTAGGGGCTAGCCCGCGTAGTAGTCGGGGTAGTACCACAGGATCCCCCTATCGATCAGGATCATGTTCCTGCCAATGGTTTTCCAGCGGGACAGGCTTAGGCAGGCAGTGCCTATGGTTATTCCGGGTCTTCAAGAGACCCTGCCTCAAATATTGACAGTGTGCACCAGTTTGGCTCAGGAAGTCGCCATGTCTTCTACTTCCACCACAGCTCAGGCCGGGGGAGGAAATTAGAGTCTAGTTGCCCGGGCACCTAAGCAGGCTGCACAGGGTATTCAAGCACCAGGAGAAGCCCCAGCTCAGCCAGTTGCTCCGGTCCAGGATTATGTGGTCCCTGCTATGCATGAGGACGAGCAGCGCAGGTTGGAGAGATTCAACAGACTTCAGCCTCCGACTTTAAGCGGTACAGAGGGCGAGGATGCCTAGGGGTTTCTAGATAAGTGCCATAGGATACTACGTACTGAGGGTATTTGGGAGACTAGTGGGGTCTCATTTGTTACATTTCAATTTGCGGGTGTTGACTTTACTTGGTAGGAGTCACTCGAGAGGCGTAGACCGGTTGGTTTAGCACCTCTCACCTGGAAGCAGTTCTCCATGATATTTTTTGAGAAGCATGCTCCCCAGTTCCACAGAGAGGAGCAGCGTAGGCATCTTGAGCAGCTGCGCCACAGAGAGTTATCAGTTACTCAGTACGAGATGAGGTTTTCCGAGTTGGCTAGTCATGCTTCTGAGATTGTCCCTACTGATAGGGAGAGGGTGAGTAGGTTTGTAGATGGTCTTATCAGCTCCGGTTATTTATGACTTGGGAGAGAGTATCAGGTGCTTCATTCGAGCAGGTTGTTGACATAGCTCAAGATATTGAGTCCGTTCGCCGCCAGGAGCGGAAAGAGAGGGAGGCCAAGAGGCCTCGTGGTTCAAGCAGTTCTAGTGGTGCTCCCTTCAGGGGGCAGTTTCAGAAGGGTAGGGGTCGTATATTCAGGCCTCCTCAGTCAGGTCGCCCAACATATAGTGGTGCATCTTCAGGGCATGGTCCCTGTGGTTCTCAGTCAGGCCGTACTTCATTTGGTGCCCTCCCAGCTCAGAGTGCTGCTCGAGCACCCCCGGTTTAGAGTTCTTCTATGCATGAGTCTTCTAGTGGCCGTTCGGGTTCTAGGGGTTTCTCTCAGTCCCCGCCTCCAGCTCCAGGGAGTTGCTTTGAGTGTGGAGAGTTCAGGCACGTGTGGAGGTATTGTCCCCGCCGTTCCTATGGATCTTCTCAGCAGAGGGGCCAACCCTCGACTTCAGCTCCATTCACTTCACCACCCGCCCAGGCAGCCAGGGTGGTAATCAGTTAGCCAGAGGCCACCCTAGAAGGGGAGGTCGAGCAGATGGAGGTCAGGCTCGCATGTATGCATTTCCAGCCAGGCCAGATGCTATGGCGTCAGATGCCATGATTGTAGGTATTATCCCAGTCTGTGGCCGAGATGCCTTGGCTTTATTTGACCCTGGTTCTACATATTCCTATGTTTCTTCATATTTTGCTCGTTTTATGGATGTGCCCCGTGAGTCTTTAGACACCTCTGTTAATGTGTCGACTCTAGTGGGCGATACTGTTGTTGTGGACCGTGTGTATCGGTCGTGCATGATACCTATTGGGGGTCTGGAGACCCGAGTGGACCTACTGTTACTCAGCATAGTTGATTTTGACGTGATATTGGGCATGGATTGGTTATCTCCGTGTCATGTTGTTCTTGATTGTCACGCTTAGATCGTGACCTTAGCTATGCCAGGGTGTCCAAGGGTTGAGTGGAGAGGTTCTTCTGAGTTTATGCCTAGTAGGGTGATTTGCTACCTGCGGGATCAGCGCATGGTTGAGAAAGGATGTTTATCTTATTTCGCCTTTGTGAGGGATGTCAGTGGTGAGACTCCCACTATTGATTCACCTCTTGTGGACCGTGACTTTCCGGATGTGTTTCCTGCAGACCTTCCAGGCATGCCACCTGACAGGGATATTGATTTTGGTATTGACTTGGTGTCAGGAACCCAGCCTACTTCTATTCCACCTTATCGTATGGCACTAGCATAGCTAACGGAATTGAAGGAGCAGTTTCAGGATCTCCTGGATAAGGGGTTCATACGGCCTAGTGTGTCACCTTGGGGTGCACCGGTGTTTTTAGTGAAAAACAAGGATGGGTCCATGCATATGTGTATTGATTATCGGCAGTTGAACATGGTTACGGTGAAGAACTTGTATCCCTTGCCCCGTATTGATGATTTGCTTTACTAGCTTCAGGGAGCCAGGGTATTTTCCAAGATTGATTTGAGATATGGGTATCATCAGTTGAAGATCCGAAATACTGATATTCCGAAGACTGCTTTCAGGACCAGGTATATTCATTATGAGTTCTTCGTTATGTCGTTTGGGCTGACCAATTCCCCAGTTGCGTTCATGCAATTGATGAACAATGTGTTTCAGCCTTGTCTTGATTCCTTCGTCATTGTGTTCATTGATGACATCCTGGTTTATTCTCGTAGACAGGAAGAGCATGCTCAACATTTGAGAATTGTGTTGCATAGGTTGAGGGAGGAGAAGCTTTATGCAAAATTCTTCAAGTGTGAGTTTTGGCTTGGTTCGGTACCTTTCTTGGGGCATGTGGTGTCTAGTGAGGGTATTCAGGTTGATCTGAAGAAGATAGAGGCGGTGCAAAGTTAGCCCACACCGTCCTCAGCTACAGAGATTAGGAGTTTCCTTGGTTTGGCGGGATATTACCGTCGCTTTGTGGAGGGAGTCTCTTCTATTGAATCGCCTTTGACCGGAAGAAGGGTGCTCCATTCAGATGGTCTGATGAGTGCGAGGAGAGCTTTCAGAAGCTCAAGTCTGCATTGACTACAACTCCAGTACTAGTTTTGCCTGCTGGTTCAAGTTCTTACATAGTTTATTGTGATGCTTCTAGAGTTGGCTTGGGAGCGGTATTGATGCATGACGGTAGGGTGATTGCCTACGCGTCTAGACAGTTGAAGGTGCACGAGAAGAATTATCCAGTGCACCATCTTGAGATAGCCGCCATTGTTCATGCCTTGAAGATTTGGCGGCATTATTTGTATGGAGTGCAGAATGAGATTTTCACGGATCATCGTAGTTTGTAGTATCTACTGAGGCAGAAGGACTTGAATTTGCGTCAGAGGAGATGGTTAGAGCTTCTAAAGGATTATGACCTCACTATCTTATATCATCCGGGGAAGGCCAATGTCGTGGTCGATACCTTGAGTCGCAGAGAAGATTTGGGGAGTCTAGCCTACCTTCCAGTAGCAGAGCGGCCATTATCCCTTTGATCACGCTCAACTATGTCTAATAAAGGACCAAACGGGCGTTGCAAATATAATCCGGGGTATTATGCCCAGAGTCGATCCCACAGGGAATTTACGTATCAATCAAGTCTTTAGAATACATAACTTTTACTCAATCAATTCTGTCAAGACTTTTTAATATAAATTGATGACGTTTTACTAATTCTACTGACAATAATAATANNCAACTTTTACTCAATCAATTCTCTCAAGACTTTTTAATATAAATTGGTGATGTTTTACTAATTCTACTGACAATAATAATAACTAGCAATTACTAACAATGTCTTGTAAACAATTATGATAAAGGTCTAAGGTTATGGTTTCCCCTGTTGGTGAACTTACTTCTTAGATATTTCCTATAACTTGATTAATTATCTCTATCAATCATGAACACTCTATCTACCATAAATCTCTCTCAAGTACTTACGATAATTTACTAGACGCACTCTCTCAAGTTACGCTAGCTAGATTGCTTGACAGTTTACTTTCGATTGCATCCGAAGTATCGTTATTTCTATCCAACTTCTAAACCATCGGTTATGATTTTCGTCTATACTCTGGGAGTGGTGTTGTTCAAACAATTACCTAAATATGCACTCTCTCTCAAGTAGATACACACTACATAGGCACAGCTAATTGATGGCCATTCAATTAGCTACAACAAGAACGTAGTTGAAGAAATAGAGATGAACAATCAACCATAATATATTAATATCACCATAAATTTGTCCCCCAATGGGTTCCACCAAAACCCTAGATTAAGAAAATTAGCTACTCATATTCATAAATATCAAATCTAAAATAAAATGCATAATTAAATTACAGAGTAATGAACTAAGGAGATAAAAATCAGTGTTTTTGCTTTGCTGAGTAGTAATCCACAAGTTTTTCTTCACTTTAATGACTTCCTCTCTTCGAATCCCCCTTCAAGTTGTGTTTTTGGAGTCTATTTATATGTTTGGGATAAACCCTAACCGTGTAGGAGACTTCTATTCCAACCGGGAGACACTTAAACTCTTCAAAAACTCGAATTTAGCCGGAACAGGGGCCTGGCGTTTTGGCCGTGGCACCTGGATAACGCCAGGCTAAGGCAAGCGTTTGGGATCTAACGCCTGGCTAACGCTAGGCAGGGTCAGGCGTTTGGGCTCTGGTGCATGGCTAACGCCAGGCAGGGTCAGGCGTTTGGGCTCAAACGCCCGGCTATAGCCCAATGCACTACTCCTCGCCTCTTGAGCGTATTTTCGATGTATTTGCATCCCTCTAGCTTGGCTTCCATCTCCAATTCACCTACACATGAAATAGACTCTATTATGCACATAAAAAGTGTATTTTTATCATTAACGCACATAAAATGTAGGGCATATAACATATTAAACCATGAATTCTAGCCTCGTATCAATACCCCACACTTAAACATTTGCTCCTCCTCGAGCAATCAAACTATACTCATGTACACAACTTATTAAGCAAATCCCTTAACACGTTATACCAAGAATTTTTAAAACATTTCAATCATATAGGTGTGAGNAGCACATTCAGTCTAGGATCAAGTAGGGATTTATTTGGTTGTAATGTAGGCTGCGGGACGGGTAGGATACATTTAGATATAAGAGTGACTACACCTCCCTAAGCACATTAATACACATACTTTCGCTTTTCAACCTGACACTTATATTAAACCAACTCCACCTTCACATCAATGTTAATACCCCATACTTCTTTAAGCACAATTACATTAAGTGACTCTTACTTTTCAAAACAATGCACCTTTCTCCTTATTTAAAATATTCCCCTCACAAGTCAACCTACCACCCCACACTTTAACTTGTCCATCATTCATCACATTTCCAGTGCTTACGAGAGGTGACAAGGTTCAAATATATGATCGTTTCAAACAGAGAGGTATGTCTTGTAATGTGGTTGCCAAAGAAACAGGATTATATGCTTAACGGGGTTAACTACGATACATAATAATTAGGTGGGTAAAATATAGATAGCTGGCTCAACAAAGAAATGCCTATATCACTTCCAAGATTGAACAAAACTTCTATTTCGCTTTGCACACACACGGGGAAAGTTCTAGACATCAAATGCAATGCACAGAATAGCATACAAACCTCACACACATGGCACATAACTCACTCAGGATTGGATCTATCACGACACTCCAGTCAAAGCAGTTAAGCAAATTTTAAGAATCCCTGATTTAAGGTATTTATCCTGGAGTCAAAAACATTTGAGCCTAAGCGCCACAACCACAGTACTGACTATTCTCAAGGTATTAGCACGTTTAGAGATATTGCTACTAAGCCCTTAACCACGTGATTCCTACTCTTAAAAATAAAAAATTACCTACACCCGGTTCAATTAAAAACCCTTGGAAAAGAACCGTGGTCTAAAAGAAAAACCAAGGGGGAATTACTACACTACCTGCAACAACAAAATCTTTTTGGTATTTTTGTTAGACTTACTTCCCTCAAGAGAACTGTCTAAGAGATCCATCATCAGGAAGAGTCCCTTTTTTTATTTTTTTTATTTTTTATTTTAAGATGATAAAACAAAACATAAAAGCTAAAAACAAACAAACATAAAAACACCTCACTAAACATAAAAACTAAAAATAAACGAAGTAAAACAACAAGCAACACAACAACACAATTCACATGACACATACATATACAGCACCCACACTTAGTTCATGCACTGTCCTCAGTGCATCATATATATACAAAGAAAAAAGTAAAACAAGGTGCAAGATACTTCTTGGTCACTCAGCGTCTTCATCATCGGATGCTCTCCGTTCCTCTTCAAACTCATCCTCTCCATTATCATCCTCATCCGAGCGCATTAGCTCCGCATCAGAATCATTAGGTGTGTTTATATCTTCATCATCTGGGAGCCTATACCCCTCACCTTCTCCTATCATCTGCTGAGCATGAGCATTGAGCAGATACCTCTGATCCAACTCGTCCCTTTCATTAACTGACGATGGACGACCTCCTATGCGCAACTTCAAATCCGTCATCCCATAAAGATGGGCCATGAAGCTATCATCCCTGGCATAACATTCAACATTGGTCAGTGAAGACTCTTCTTTTAGTCTTAATCCAGTGATGTCAGTTTTCCGGGTGAGTTGTTGATCAATAATGTTGTCAAAGTTGGGCTCAACAACTATATTACTATCTAGCAAGAACTAAGTCAGGAAATTCGGGAAAGGGATTCGATCAATTCTATTGTTGCCACGCACCAACCCCATTTGGTAGGGAATCAGGTGGCCCACATTCACTTGCTGCCCAGTCATTAAGAAGTAGAGCACACAAATCCTTTATCGGCTGATTAAGGTGTCATGGGTGCACGGTAGTATCCGTGCATTAATCACTTTCGACCATACATGTGTTTCAACCTTCATCTTCTTCTTGGGAAACCTTTTATGACGATTAGTGGATCTATCCCGAATCCAGGCAGCCTTGGAATCAACCCCACAAAGTGTATGCCTCACTTCTCTATAGTTATGATGGCGGATAAATTGCTCTAGAGGCTCCACCGGAACATTTGGTGCTCCTAAGAAATCACATATGGCCTTGGCCGAAAAATCCACCAAGTTTCCACGAATTGGCACCAATTCTTCCTTGTCCTCAGGGTTAAACCCCACATAGAATTCCCGTACTAAATTGAGGTTAATGTTTCCATGGTGTTTGAACACATATCCCAGACCCAATTCATAGATACTCCTCAAAATTGCTGGGTATTTAGTTCTAAGAGGACCCTCGCTGATAGCTCCTTCCAAGTGGACATGCTTGGGTTTGCAACGAGCATACCATTTCCTGGAGTGTGGTGGTATGCTGTTGACACCATATTCTCTTTGACTAATGGGTTGCTGCCTCATAGCAGCCACAACAGCTACTGCTTCCTCACCAGTCATGCTAGAAGTAGCATCTCCTCCTTTTCTTTTCTTTTGACCTGGTGGAGGTTTTGATTTGGTTTTCGGCGGGGCTGAACATGTGGCCTTTCCCTTGCCGGTGGCTCTTCTAGGAAACATTGTTTTACCTGCACAATATATCAGTAATGAATTAGTGTCACAAAGTATATACTATCTGTTTTCGCACTTTGCCAAGGTTACCAAGACTTCACCTCGTCAAGTTTATGACAATTTACACACTATGCTACCTATTAGCTTCTCGTGAGCCACTTTTCATTTAAAATTTCATGGAATTCAAGATGTAAGGCGCTAGTGGTGTTTTTTTCTCGGAGACTCGGGCTCCATATGGGACATGTATTGCCATTGAGGCATTACATCGAGAACTTGGCTGGCACGATTGCCATAGGAGCTCTAATGGACTTGAGGGACTCATGTTCCCAAATCACTTTGGGGTTCCATAATACCACTTAATTTTACCATTTCATCTCATTCCTAAAGGGTTTCGGGACTTGGGGTGCATAACTCTCTACAACACATTTCAAGAACTTCATAAACCCATAAAAACATCATCATGAAATCAATGATACACTTTTCACCAGCTCAAACTCGAGTGAATAAAGTATAGGGTTAGAATCATACCTCACGTATTGATATGTGTTAGCCAGATGAAGTGTACCACGAATTTTTAACCTGTGCATATCTTGTGTGTGTGGTAGGTGATAATGGGGTGTTAAAGGTGCTGTGTTTTGACGAAGTGAAGATGAGTGTGTCAAGCTATGTGATTTGATGTGGGTATGAGAGACAATCAGTGTTTAGGTGTGTGCTTGGGAGTGAAAATTGCTTGAGAGAGAGTTGGGAGATGAAGAAAATAGGAAAAATGAACTTACCTGGCGTTAGTCATGCGTTTTAATCAGAAAGCCCGGGCACCCTAGCGTTAGCCAGGTGTTTAAGTCATAACGCCAACCTCACCCAGGCGTTACCCAGGTGTTACACCTTTAATGCCAGCCTTACCCTGGCGTTAGCCAGGCGTTACACCCATAACGCCAGCCTTACCCTGGTGTTTGGCTCTTAACGTCAGCCATGTTCCCCCCTTTCGTCATGCTAATACACTCCTCCATTCACCCGAATTCACCTGCAAGCTCGTTAGTACCTATAATTACACTAAAATACTTCTAGCTAATCTAATATTTATTACGCATTGGGTTTCCTCCCAACAAGCGCCTTACTTAAGGTCGTGGCACGAATATTACAACAAATCAATACGTTGCCTCCTATGAAGCGCCTGATTTAACGTCACGGCACGACGCAACATAAAAACTATTTAAGGATTGTCTGGTGTATTAGGTTCACCCAGGTGCACAATAGCCAACATAGTGGCTTCAGTCATACCAACATATCNAAATCCCGGTCCACAATATTTTTATCATGAAGTCTCTTCATTCGTTCCTTATACAACCTAGTGCTTTCAAATGCTTGGCTTCTGAATTCTTCTAATTCTTGTAATTCTGTAATCCGATTTTCTCCAGCTGTATCGAAATCCAGATTCAGCTGCTTCAATTCCCACCAGGCTCGATGTTCTAGTTCGACGGGTAGGTGACATGCCTTACCAAATACCAACTTGTATGGAGACATACCGATTGGTGTTTTAAATGCGGTTCTGTAGGCCCAGAGGGAATCATCAAGTTTCTTCGCCCAATCAGTTCTTGTGGCGTTAACATTTTTGGTTAGTACACTCTTTATTTCCCGGTTGGATACTTTGACTGGCCATCTAGTTTGGGGGTGATATGAGNTGCCTCCATCACTTATAATGGCCCTTGGTGTCCCAAAGCGGGTGAATATGTTCTTCTTTAAGAACCCCACCACCACTTTTGCATCATTGGTGGGGAATGCTGCCGCTTCTACCCATTTCGACATGTAATCTACAATAACAAGTATATACTTATTGCCGTATGAGCTGACAAAAGGACCCATGAAATCTATCCCCCAAACATCGAACACTTCTACCTCTTGTATTGGATTCATTGGCATTTCATGACGACGGGATATGTTCCCCGTCCTTTGGCATTCATTGCAGCCTTTCACCCATTGGTGGGCATCTCTGAACACACTGGGCCAATAAAACTCGGCCTCCAACACATTAGTTGCTGTTCGAACTCCTCTGAAATGTCCTCCATAAGGAGCTGCGTGACAAGCCTGCAAAATAGCACATTGTTCTATCTCGGGGACGCACCTCCGGATCATGTTTTCTATGCAAATTTTAAACAAATAAGGTTCATCCCAATAGTAGTTAAGACTATCATGATAGAATCTTTTCTTTTGTACAAAGGAGAGCTCATAAGTGTCAATGATGTGTGTCAGGTAATTAGCAATGTCTGCATACCATGGCACCTCGCTCACATTTTTGGCCAGCAGTTATTCATCTGGAAAGGTTTGCAGAATATCCTCAGCCTCAGGTGCCTGTTTAGCACCTTCGAGGCGTAATAAATGATCAGCGACTTGGTTCTCCGTTCCCTTACGGTCACGAATTTCCAAGTCAAATTATTGCAAAAGCAGCACCCAACGAATTAAACGTGGCTTAGATTCTCTTTTCTCAACCAAGTACCTAATGGCTGCGTGATCAGTGTACACGATCACTTTTGACCCGAGCAGGTAGGACCTGAATTTGTCAAATGCAAATACTACAGCCAATATTTGTTTTTTTGTTACGTAGTAAATTGGGTACATTACCTTATCTTTTCGTTGGCCCAACACGGCTTTTACAGCATAGTCACTTGCGTCACACATGAGTTCAAATAGTTGCTCCCAATCGGGGGCAACTATAATCGGTGCAGTGACTAGCTGCTTCTTTAGCTTCTCAAACGCTACCCTGCAATCATCAGAAAACACAAATGGGTTATCTTTTTCTAGTAGCTTACAGAGAGGATTGGCAATTTTGGAGAAATCTTTGATGAATCGGCAGTAGAATCCGGCATGTCCCAGGAAGCTACGAATAGCTTTGACTGACATGGGTAGAGGGAGTTTTTCAATCACTTCTACCTTAGCTTTATCCACTTGAATACCTTTACTTGAGACCAAATGTCCCAAGACAATTCCTTCTTGTACCATGAAGTGGCACTTCTCCCAATTCAACACTAGGTTTGTTTCAATACACCTTTTTAGGACACGGTTCAAATTTTCTAGGCATTCATCAAACGAATTTCCCACCACTGAGAAATCGTCCATGAAGACCTCCATAATATCCTCCACCATGTCTGTGAAAATGGCCATCATGCACCGTTGAAATGTTGCAGGTGCATTGCAGAGGCCAAATGGCATTCTTCTGCAAGCAAATATCCCATATGGGCATGTGAAAGAGGTCTTTTCTCTATCCTCAAGAGCAATAGAAATCTTCTTGTACCCCGAATACCCGTCACGGAAACAGAAGTGAGATTTCCCTGCTAACCGGTCGAGCATCTGATCAATGAAGGGAAGTGGGAAATGGTCTTTGCTGGTGGCAAGGTTAAGCTTCATATAATCTATGCATATTCTCCAACCAATAACAGTTCTAGTGGATATCAGCTCGTTTTTATCATTTCTTACGACTGTCAGACCCCCGTTTTTTGGTACACACTGTACTGGGCTAACCCAGCTTCTGTCGGAGATAGGGATAATGATTCCCTCATCTAATCACTTTATCACTTTTTTCTTTACCACTTCCTTCATATTTGGGTTTAACCGTCTTTGGTGTTCCCTAGAAGGGTTGTGCCCCTCTTCCAGGAGAATTTTATGCATGCAATAAGCTGGGCTGATCCCATTGATGTCTGCCATCATCCAGCCAATGGCAGTCTTGCATTCAGAGAGTACCTGTAATAGTTGTTGTTCCTGCATATCTAACAACCCAGATGATATAATAACTGGTAATGTAGAGTTAGGTCCAAGAAATGCATACCTGAGGTGTGATGGTAAAGGCTTCAGCTCTAACTTGGGTGGTACTTCAACTGAGGGCGTGGCTGGTGGGTTCTCTCTCTTTTCCAAGTGTAATGGTTCAATTTCAAAAACCCTCGACCATGTCCCTTTTCCTTCCAATGATAATACCCATTCTGCTAGTTCCTCACCGTTCATATCATCTAAGTTCATCAAACATGTCGCCAAAGGATCCCCAATAGTTAAGGTTGCGTCATCTTCTTCCAGTATCATGTTCACGACATCAATAAGAGAGTAGTTAGCANGCGAGTTGCAGCAGCATAGAAGTAGGCCTGGCTCTACCAATCCCCAGTCTTTTATATATAGCCAGTGGCATCAGATTAATGCTGGCTCCCAAGTCAAATAGGGCTTTGGCGAAAGATAAGTTTCCAATAGTACAAGGAATTGTAAAACTCCCCGGGTCAGCCAACTTTTCATCAATAGGACATGTCACCACTGCACTACAAGTCTGAGTAAGAGTGATCGTAGCCAGGTCTTGGAAGTCAAATTTTCTAGACATTAAGTCTTTCATCATTTTAGCATAGCCAGGCATTTCCTTAAATTCATCAATCAATGTGATATTTACCTGTATCTGTTTTAGCATGTCCCATAATTTCTCATAATGCTCATCCTTCTGATATTTTGCTAGCCTTTGAGGGAATGGAGCTGGTGCTCTTTTCTTTTCTGTTATCTGTTCTTTTTCCTTTTCCACTATCACCTCAACTGCTGGCTCTGGTATTTCCTCAAGTTCTTTCTCAGCTTCGCCTTGCTTATTAACTTCTCCTTCAGCTGGTTGCACTGTGCCCTTACTCAATGGGATAGAGTCATCAATTTCATTAGGTACATGTATCAGTATGTTTGTCTGTCTATTTTCATGCCCTTTCTTGTTCTAGGTCGAGGTCTCTGCCATTGCGGAGGGTCACTGCCATTAACTGTTTTGGGCCTTGGTCCCTTGGGTTCACCTAAGTATCAACAGGAAAATTCTGTGAGGACGATTGTTAACTGCATTTGAAATCTGCCCCAGCTGTACTTCAATATTTTAATAGTTGCATCATGTGCATCTACTCTCTCACTAATTTTGGTATTTGACCCAATCACCTACTGCATCATAGCATCCAACCGCGAAAATCCATCTTCTTGCCTTCCCCCCTGTTGATGTTGAGGAGGGTAGTATGATTGTTGCTGATTCTGATGGTTATAACCATGCGGTCTCTGATATGGTGCTGCATTGCCTTGTGGTCTCATGGCGCCCATATTTCCACTATTCTGTTTTTGGTGAGGTGGCCTACATGGTTGAACTTGTTGACCCCAGTTCTACCCCCCTTGTCTCTGACGTTCATAATTTGTCACATAATTCATATTTTATGGATAAGGAGGGTTATCACATTCTGCATTCCAGTGGTTACCAAGTGGTCTAATGAATGATGTGCATAAGCCCCCATTGGTTGTGTCTATGATGTGTACTTGCTGTTTTTGTCCTGATTCCTCTACCTTCTTAGTAAGTATACTCATTTGTGTTATCAAGGTGGCCACGTTCTCTGCAATAGTATTAGATGGATCAAATGGCACTGAATGAACTACATGAGTAATAGGTGCATTCCTTGTTGTCCATCCTGAATTTTGTGTCATCTTATCAAGTAAGATTTGACTCTCTATCCACGTTTTGCTCAGAAAAGCTCCACTAGCCGAAGCATCTACATTTGCTTTAACAGTATCATCCAAACGCATAAAGAAACGCTGCCCCAACATATGCTCGGGGATGCCATGATGTGGACATATAACCAACATACCCTTAAATCGCTCCCATGTCTCTTGTAAGGTTTCAGCTGGTTTCTATCTGAAGCTTAATATTTCATCGATTTGTTGGGCAGTCTTGTTAGGTGGGTGAAACTTGTTCACGAATTGCGTAACTAACTCCTCCCATATGGTAATGGAATTTATGGAGAGTGTGTTTAGCCAAGTTTGGGCAGCACCAGTCACTGAGAATGGAAACAACAACAATTTTATTGCCTCCTGAGTGACATTAGCCTGCCTCTGTGTTTTGCAGATTGACAGGAAGTTTTTCAAGTGTTGTTGGGGGTCTTCAATGTATGACCCTGAGAATAGACCTTTGTTCTGTAATAAGTGCAGCATATTATTTGTTATCTGGAAGGACTCGGCCTGTATCTGAGCAACCAGTATCGATGTGGCTAAATTTTCAGCTGTAGGTTGTGCCCAGACATATAGGGGAGCCTCTGCCCCTATGTGAGCGGCTTGATCTACCACGTCATCCCCATGATTGTTCCAGTTGTGTGCATCTTCCATGTCTATTTCAATTTGTTCAATTTGTGGTTGATGTTTACTTTTCCGGTTGGTCCGGTTTATGGCCTTGAAAACTTTCTCGGGGTCTGATAAGGGTTCAACTACTTCATCAGTCCTTGATGAGTTTCTAGGCATGCACATGCAACACGTTAGCAAACGTTAAACTTTCAATATAACGAGAACTTTAAAAAAAATATTGACTATATCTCAGAATTTTTGTATTTCTGCTAACTCAACTGATAATACCGTTAATTCCCCGGCAACGGCGCGAAAATTTGATCACCCTCAACTATGTCTAATAAAAGACTAAACGGGCATTGCAAATATAATCCGGGGTATTATGCCCACAGTCGATCCCACAGGGAATTTACGTATCAATCAAGTCTTTAGAATACGCAACTTTTACTCAATCAATTCTCTCAAGACTTTTTAATATAAATTGGTGATGTTTTACTAATTCTACTGACAATAATAATAACTAGCAATTACTAACAATGTGTTGTAAATAATTATGATAAAGGTCTAAGGTTATGGTTTCCCCCGTTGGTGAACTTACTTCTCAGATATTTCCTATAACTTGATTATCTCTATCAATCCTGAACACTCTATCTACCATAAATCTCTCTCAGGTACTTATGATAATTTACTAGACGCACTCTCTCAAGTTACGCTAGCTAGATTGCTTGACAGTTCACTTTAGATCGCATCCGAAGTATCGTTATTTCTAATCCAACTTCTAAACCCTCGGTTATGAATTTTGTCTATACTCTGGGAGTGGTTTTTTTCAAACAATTATCTAAATATGCACTCTCTCTCAAGTAGATACATACTAAATAGGCACAACTAATTGATGACCATTCAATTAGCTACAACAAGAATGTACTTGAACAAATAGAGATGAACAATCAACCAAACTATATTAATATCACCATAAATTTGTCCCCCAACGGGTTCCACCAAAACCCTAGATTAAGAAAATTAGCTACTCATATTCATAAATATCAAATCTAAAATAACGTGTATAATTGAATTACAGCGTAATGAACTAAGGAGAAAAAAATCAGTATTTTTGCTTTGCTGAGTAGTAATCCACAGGTTTTTCTTCACTTTAATGACTTCCTCTCTTCGAATCCCCCTTCAAGTTGTGTTTTTGGGGTGTATTTATATGTTTGAGATAAATCCTAACAGTGTAGGAGACATCTATTCCAACCGGGAGACACTTAAACTCTTCAAAAACTCGAATTTATCCGGAACAGGAGCCTGGCATTTGGGCCCTGGCGCCTGGATAACGCCAGGCTAAGGCAGGCGTTTGGGCTCTAACGACTGGCTAATGTCAGGCAAGGTTAGGGGTTTGGGCTCTGGTGCCTGGTTAACGCCAGGTAGGGTCAGGCGTTTGGGCTCAAACGCCCGGCTATAGCCCAATGCACTACTCCTCGCCTCTTGAGCGTATTTTTGATGTATTTGCATCCCTTTAGCTAGGCTTCCATCTCCAATTCGCCTACACATGAAATAGGATCTATTATGCACATAAAAAGTATATTTTTATCATTAACGCACATGAAATGTAGGGCATATAACATGATAAACCATGAATTATAGCCTCGCATCACCCTTGATGTTCAAGCCTTAGCGGGTCGGTTGGTGCGATTTGATCTTACAGAGCCCCCGCGGGTGTTGGCTTTTGTAGCCTCTAGGTCTTCTCTTTACGATAAGTTCAGAGCACGCCAGTATGATGATCCTTATTTTCTTGTTCTTCAGGACAGGGTCTGTCGCGGTGATGCCAGGGATGTGGTTATTGGTGATGATGGGGTCATGAGGATGATGGGCCAAATTTGCATGCCCAATATAGATGGGCTTTGAGATTTGATTCTAGTTGAGGCCCATAGTTTGCGGTATTCCATCCATCCAGGTGCCGCGAAGATGTATCAGGATTTGAGGGAGCATTATTGGTGGATGAGGATGAAGAAAGATATTGTTGAGTTTGTGGCTCGGTGTCTCAACTGTCAGCAGGTGAAGTATGAGCACCATAGACCAGGTGGATTGTTTAAGTGATTTGATAATCCGGAGTGGAAGTGGGAGCAGATCACCATGGGCTTTGTAGTCGGGCTCCCACGGACCTCGAGGAGGTTTCATGCTATATGGGTTATTGTGGATCGGCTGACCAAGTCTGCACACTTCATTCCTGTTGGTACTACATATTCTTCAAAAAGGTTAGCTAAGATTTATATCAGGGAGATTGTCCGATTGCATGGGGTTCCAGTTTTTATCATTTCCGACAGAGGCACTCGGTTCACATCTCAGTTTTGAAGAGCCGTGCAGAGAGAGTTGGGTACTCAAGTCGAGTTGAGCACAGCGTTTCACCCTCAGACCGACGGGCAGTCGGAGCGTACCATTCAGATTTTGGAGGATATGTTGCGTGCTTGTGTGATTGACTTTGGTGGTTCATGGGACCAGTTTCTACCACTAGTGGAGTTTGAGTATAATAACAAATATCAGTCGAGTATCCAGAAGGCTCTGTATGAGGCATTGTATAGTAGGAGGTGCAGACCTCCGGTTGGTTGGTTTGAGCTGGGCGAGGCTAGGCTATTGGGCACAGACTTGGTTTAGGATGCATTGACTAAGGCGAAGTTGATTCAGGAGCGGCTTCGCACGTCGCAGTCTAGGCAGAAGAGTTATACGGACCGGAAGGTCCAAGATGTGTCTTTCATGGTTGGGGATGAGGTGTTGCTGAAGGTGTCACCCATTAAGGGTGTCATGAGTTTCGGGAAGAGAGGGAAGCTGATTACCAGGTTCATTGGGCCATTTGAGGTACTTCATAGGGTTGGGGAGGTGGCTTATAGGCTTGCTATGCCTCCCAGTTTATCCAGTATTCATCCAGTATTCCATGTTTCGATGCTCCGGAAGTATGTTGGTGACCCTTCCCATGTTTTTGACTTCAGCACGGTTCAACTCGAGGGTGATATGTCATATGAGGTAGAGCCAGTGGTTATTTGGGACGACAGGTCAGGAAGTTGAGGACTAAGGATATAGTTTCAGTGAAGGTTCAGTGGAGAAGACGGCCGGTGGAGGATGCCACCTAGGAGACCAAGAGGGATATGCAGGATAGATATCCTCACTTATTCTAGACTCCAGGTATATTTCTAGACCCGTTCGAGGGTGAACGTTTGTTTAAGAGGGGGAGGATGTAACGATCGGCCGGTCGTTCCCTGAGATTTACCCCGTTTCCCCCATTTCTGCATTAGTCATATATTTCTATCATGTTTTTGTTATGTTGGGTCAGTTGGTTTGGGTCCGGAGTGGTCATGGTGAGAATTGAGGCATTTAGTCACCTAAAGTAGCTTAAAGTTGAGAAAGTCAACTGAGAGTTAACTTATTGGTGAACGACCTCGGAATGTGGATTTTATGGCTCAGATAGCTTCGTTAGGTTATTTGGGACTTAGGAGTGTGTTCGGAATAAAGTTTTGATGACCGGTGTAGAATTAGGCTTGAATTGGCAAAAATTAGTTTTTCGCAATTTCTGGTCGGTAGTGGAAACTAGGCTATCGGGGTCGGAATGGAATTCTAGAAGTTAGAGCAGGTTTGTAATGTCATCTTGGATATTTTTGCAAAATATCGGGTCAATCGGAGGTGTTTTGGTTGGTTTCGGCGTACTTGGCGAAATTTGGAAGTTTCGAAGTTCATAGGCTCACATTTGATGTAATTTTGGTGTTTGCGTGTTGTTTTTGGTGTTTCGAAGACTCGACTAAGTTAGAATAATGAATGGGGTGTGTGGGTATGTTTGGGTGGGGCCCCGAGGGTATCGGGATTGATTTCGGATGGTGAGATTCCGCAGGTGCGCAGATGGTGCGGAAATGCTGGGCAGAACAGTATAAAAAGGGGCCTCCGTGAAATTTATTCCATTCCACCATTTTTGCATGCATGAGGAGCACTTTTGGGGACAAATTGAAGAGGGAATTCGTGGTTCTTCAGTGAAGGTAAGTTCTCAGGTTATTAACAACGTTTTCTATGCTATTTTGTTCGGATTAGGCTTCTAAATTGGAGGATTAAAGTAGGAAAAGGTTGGGAAGAATGGGGGGAGAATTGAATTTTTCTTTTGAGGATTTGGGTAGGAAATTGTGGTCCGATTGTGATGATTTTGGTATGTGTAGAATCGTGGGAGGACGAGGTTTCTAGTGATGTAAAATTTATTGAATTCCAAGACGTGGGCCCGGGGCTCGGGTTTTGCCGAATTTCGATATTCTTGTATAATTTGATAGTTTTCGATTGGGTTGTGTTCCTTTAGTATATATTCATTATACTAAACTGGTTTTTGCAAGATTCGGAGCAATCGGGAGCCAATTCGATGGACAAGAGCATAGCGGACTAGTTTTGTTGCCCGGTAGAGGTAAGTAATGGTTATAAATTTTGTCCTCAGGGTATGGAACCCCAGACTATATATTTCTCACTGATTTTAGAATGGAGCACGTGTCGGATGACGAGTATGTGGTGCATACTGATTTTTGGATTGGACTAGGTCCTCTACGCGACAACTATTGAGTTGCATATTTTACTCAAGACCTTATGTTAAATTATGTCCTAAAGATTGTTGAAATATTTGGGCTATAAACCGTGTTTGGGTCCTCGTGCCGATCTATTTAGACCCTTGGGGGATTTTACTACTGATTTTCCTCAGTATTTGTTGATGATTTTACTCAGCCACATTGTGCTTACTTTTTTTCGAAACTCAGTCTGATTTACACTACTTTGACATTTAAAAATGATGTTTTGGGTCGAGTACCCTGTTTTACTGATTCACCGAGGGGCCTTTTGAGTGGTTCTACTGAGTAAGGCCAAGGGCCTGATTGTGAGGATATGATACGCCACGAGGTGGCTTGATATTAGCGCTTGGCTGAAGGAGCCCCTCCGGAGTCTGCACACACCCCTAGTGAGCGCACACAATGCCGATTGCCGAGTGCCAAGTGCTAAGTGACGAGTGATTGGGAGGTATGAGTGACTGTGAGGTGATGAGTGACTGTGAGGTGCTGAGTGATTGTGAGGTGCTAAGCGACTGATTATGAGTGACTGTGAGGCATGCCCGAGGGGCTGATTATGATACATGTTTTGCTATAGGGGCTACTTATGATTTTACTAAATCTTTCAGTTTGAAGTTGTTAAAAATATGCATTCTTCAAAGGACTTTTCTGAAGTTTGTTTTAAGGCATGATGATTCCATATATCTATGTATACACTCTTGGAAAGTAAGGCTATGTATATTGTGATTTGAAGACATTGATTTTATGTGTTTCCTTGCCACTTACACTTGATTTATTTTCATTACTACTGAGTTGGCGTACTCACATTACTCCATGTACCCCTGTGTGAAGATTCAGGTGCAGATACCGAGGTTTAGCCATTTATTTCCGTACGGGGCCGGATTACGGGATATAGAGGTAGCTGTTCAGTGTACGCAACATCTCTGTTTTCCCTTCTTGTTGTATTTAGCTATTTATTTGGAGGTTTTGTATTATAATATTACACAGTTGGCTGATTTTCCTTAGATGCTCATGACATGTTGGCTCCGGGTTTTGGGGTTGGTGGCACTGTAAATTGGCCTACTTTATTTAGTAAACTCTGTATATTTTATGAAATGCTTGGAAATTGGGATTTTGAAAGAAATTTTGAACATGTGGTCATTGGCTAGCCTAGTTCCACGATAGGCACCATCATGACCAGTTTAGGATTTGGGGTCGTGACACACTCGTAGTCCCAAAAGTAAATATGCAGGGGGATCTCCCGAGGTACCGCCTCGTAGTCCCAAAATTAAATATGCAGAGGGATCTCCTGAGGTACCGCCTCGTAATCCCAAAAGTAAACACACATCTCAAATCGGTGGAAAACATAAACTAACAGCAAGAATTCTATAGCTAAGGTTGATACAAATCAAGAAAAGACAAGAATTAACTAAACATGCTGCACATATTTCAAATAATCATTTAAGACACGTAGACATACGATATTAAACTAAACAAGATGACAACACATGTTGGTATAACTCAATTAAGATGTAACATGCTACTAATTAGTGAAGACCCATATTTAACAATAATTAGCTCGTGTACACACTCGTCACCTCGCATACATGGCGCTCACATACCACATAAATATCGCAGCAGTACCAAATTCTAAGGGGATTTCCCCCACACAAGGTTAGGCAAGCCACTTACCTCGAACCAAGCTCAATGAATCAATAAAAATGCCTTTTTTCTCGATTATCTGACTCCGAATGACCCAAATCTAGCCAAAAACAATTACATGCCCTAAATACAACTATAATAGACAAATCTAATCAACGAAATCAAGACTTTAACAAGAATTTCAAAAATCGCCCCAAAAAGTCAAGCCGGGCCCATGTCCCGGAATTGGGCGAAAGTCACAAAATACGAACACTCATTCACCCACGAGCTCACTCGAACCCAAATTACTCAAATCCGATATTATAATCTCAATCAAAACCCAAAAACTCGATCGAAGAATTTTTCCCATTTTTCTCAACCCAGATCCGAAATTAAAGGATGGAATTAATAATAGATTAGTGGGGTATAACCAAAAAGAAGTGAAGAATCATTACCCAATCGACGCCTTTGAAAATCCCTCAAAATGTCGTCCAAATCCGAGCTCTTTATCTCAAGTTATGTTAAAAATTGCTAAACCCTCAATTTTGAAATGTTATATTCTGCCTAGGTGCTCACACTACGCGATCATGGAACATCTCATATGATCACGTAGAACAAAATTCCAACCATTTAAAAATACTCAACGCAAAAGCGGATATCTGTTTGCCAACATGTACCACTGCCAAGCTAACCTACACGGTCGCGTAACATTCCACGCAACCGCATAAAGTAAATCCTCCCACTGCCCGGGTACTCTCTTCTTCACTGCGAACGCAGAAAGGGCTATGCATTATCAATGGCCACGAAAATTTCGCGAGCACAGACAATCTCTTGCGATCACATAGAAAAAAAAAAGGTGACTGCCTAATTCAAGGCTTCTCGATCGCATCTCTTCCTACGCGACCACATAAGAGGAAACTAATAACTGAAGACACCAGATATTCTTGAAATCTTTCAAGTGCAAAACTAGTCCATTAACCACCCGGAATCACTCGAGGCCCCCGGGACTTCATCCAAGTATACCAACAAGTCCAATAACACCATAGAAACTTAGTCGAGCCCTCAAATCGCATCAAACAACGCTAAAAATATGAATCACCCTCAAATTCAAACTTAATGAACTTTGAAACTTCAAACATCTACAACTGATGCAAAAACCTATCAATTCACGTCTGATTGGCCTTAAACTTTGCACACAAGTCATGATTGATATTGCAGACCTATTCCAACTTCCGAAATCGGAATTCCACCCCGATATCAAAAGGTCCACTTCCGGTTAAACTTCTCAATAGTTCAACTTTCACCATTTCAAGCGTAATTAAGCTACAGACATCTAATTCACAATCTGTACACTCTCCTTAGTCCAAAATCACCCAACGAAGCAAACGGATCCACTGAAACTCCATTACGATGTCGTCTTCTCACGGTTCTGACTATGGTCAAAATCCTAGAACATAATCTTCCATTTTAGGGACTAAGTACCTCAAATCACTTCGAAACCACACACAAAACCTCCAGGAAAGTCACAAAAGCATAAAAAAATACGGGAAAAGCAGTAAATAGGGGATCAGGGCTATTACTCTCAAAAAGACCGGCCGGATCGTTACATATACACTGTTGTATTGTGGTAGATTTCGGTATTAATCATATGAAATTCTAAGGAAAAATATGTTTGGATTTACTTATTTTGAGGATTGAGTTGTCAGTAAAATATTGGTTTTTAAGTAAAAGAACTTTTAACATATTTTACTATTCTTATCAGATGTCGCATCTCACTTTAATTGATTTCTCAAATTAAAATCCTCATCATATCTGGTGATTTATCTTACTTATGGATCGTTGTTATTTTTTTATTTACCATAATCTAAATTTAATACAGTGGCTATCTGGTACTTTATTTTAATTGAAAATTTTATTTCCTTCACCCCAATGGTTTCTAAAATAAACCCATTTTGCTCAATTGGGTTTCTACTTTATACTAACCTGTTTTTATGCTTTAATGTATGAGAGTAATTCTAATGGATAACAAAAAGTAGTATTTGATACGAGTATATGAAACTTGAGAGAAAATGAATTTTGCCGTGTAAAAGTGATTGGAAAAATATGGGCATAAAGGGCCACGTATGTAAGGTATGGAAGTTGTGATTTATAATCCGAGATTTACAAGATGTGATACTCAAGGTAATTCTTATTGAAATTCGTGCATTGGAATGATTTAATTGACCAAGTTTTCATTGGTTTTCCCTTACTTAAAAATATTTGTATTTGATTTGTATCCCGACTATGTTGTTGCTTAATTACTTGGATGTTCTCATTGCCATTCGTGCTCTCATTATTTCCGTTGTTAATTTAAATTTGAAATCTTCCTGTTGGTCGTATTATAGTGATATTCTTTCCTTGTTAGTTTTATATCATATCTTGCACATGTTTTCATACCTGGTAGGTGTCTTGACATGGCCTCGTCACTATTCTACCAATGCTAGGCTTGATACTTCCTAGGTACCACTATGGTTTACTCATGCTATGCTTCTGTACATTTTAGTGCATATCTAGGTACTTATGATCGAATTGGTTGAAGACTTATGGCTGCGCTGCTGGAGACTTCAATATATATGTAACGACCCGACCGGTCGTTTTGAGGTCCAGCACGTCATTCATCGGTCTGAGGCCGTGAGCAGCTCCATTTCAGGTATTATGACTTGTGGGTGTGGTCGGAATTGAATTTCGGAAAGTTTAGAGTTTATTTGGAAAGAAAAATTCTCATTTCAGAAGCCTTAAGTTGGAAGAATCAACTAAGATTGGAATTTTGAGTAAACGACCTTCGAATCAGGATTTGAAGGTTCCAGCGAATTTATATGATTATTTCGGACTTGGGAGTATGTCCGGATCGGATTTTGGATAACCCGGGAGCGTTTCGGCATGTATTGCGGAAGTCCGCATTTTTGAAGAAATTTACTAAGTTTGGCCTGAAGCGCATTTCAGTGATGTTGATGTCCGTATGGGATTCCCAGACAGGGAATAGCTTCATATGGTGATTCTGGAGTTGGGAGCGCGATCGGAAGTGAATTTGGATGTCCGTAGGTCAGTTTGAAGTCATTTGGCTAAAGATAGAAATTTTAAGGTTTTTGAGAAATCCGATCGGAAGTGAAAATTTTGATATCGAGGTCGGAATGCGATTCGGGAAGTTGGAGCAGGTCCGTAATGTCGAATATGACTTGTGTGCAAAATTAGGGGTCAATCGGACGTGATTTGATAGATTTCGACATCGGATGTAGAAGTTGGAAATTTCTAAGTTCATAAAGTTAGGATTTGGGTGCGATTCGAGGTTTCGATGTTCTTAGATGTGATTTGAGGCCTCGAGAAAGTACACATTATGTTATGGAACAGGTTGGTATAATTGGACATGGTCCCGGGGGCCTCGGGTGGATTCTGGGTGGTTAACGGATCAAGTTGGGAGTTTGAAGAAGGCTAGAAATTGTTGTCATCTGGTGTGACCGCACCTGCGAGGATTTGTCTGCAGGTGCGGAGCCGCAGGTGCGGCTATGGCACCACAGGTGCAAAGTTGGCTCGAGCTGAGGAAAGCCGCAGGTGCGAGTGTTGGATCGCATGTGCGAAAATTGGCCTAGGCAGAATGTTTTAAAAACCGAGAATTTGTGGCCATTTCTTCATTTCTTCTTTGGTTTGGTCGATCTTGGGAGGCTTCAAGGAGAGGATTTCTTTATGCAATTTCAAGGTAAGTAATTCCTTCATGTTTCTAAGGTTAAATACAAGTTATATGCATGGATTAGACATAGAAATTGTGGAATTGGAAATATTGAATATTGAAGAAAAACCTAAAAATGGTAATTTGGATTTTTAGCCACGAATTTGAGCGTGGAATTTAGAGTAAATAATATATTTAAGTTAGTAAGGCTATGGGTAGAATATATCTTTGAGAAATTTCGGTTTCCGGGCACGTGGGCCCGAGGGCATTTTGGACATTTAACTTAGCGGGGTTGGGAAGTTATATAATTTGGAATTGTTGCAAATATTAGAGTATATTTACATGGGTTTGCCATTGTTTGGATAGTGTTGGGGCGTTTTGCGTCCGTTGGAGTCGTCGGAAGGGCTTGGAAGCCGGTTATGGGATTTCGGAGCAAGGTAAGTCTCCTTTCTAACTTTGTAAGGGGGAATTGTCCCTCTAGGTGAATTAATTAAGTATGTGCTATTATCCTCGGGGGGCTACGTACGCACGAGGTGATGGGAGTCCGTGCGTAGCTACTATTATTCCATGTCCGGGTAGTCTAGTACCCACTAGCATGCCTTACATGTTGTACCTGTGAGCCTGCCTGTAATATTAAACTGCTAATATAATCGAAATCGTAATTGAATATCTGAAGAAGACTAGACTTCATTTTCTTAATTATCTAAAACGAGAATTGATTCCTTTGTGGATAACTGTATACCTGGTAGGGTTATATTATGGAATATCATTAAACTTAGCAAATGAGTTTCAAAACAAAGATTTTAAAGACATATTACATGTTCTTTTAAGAAGAATGTTACCACTTTCCTGAGAAAAACTACTTTCCTGAGAAAAATACGGATTATTTATGTGGATATGTGTACATATGAGCACCTAAGTCACATGTATGATTCGTGAGCAGGCTAGCCTTATTATTTGAATGTATAACCGCGTCGCATGATTGAATCGCGAGCGGGGAAGATAGATGCATCTATGGTTCGAGCCGTTCGACCCTCGGCAGTGCACAATTTATTATTGTTGGTCCGCACCGTTCGACCCTCGGCATTGCTTGCGCATGATATTTACTGTGTAATTGCTATGATTTTTGCCTTATTAATGGCCTGGGATTTTATGTTGTCAATTGAAATGACAAAGATTTTAAGTTATTAAAAATTTTGGAAGAAGTTTTTCCTTCCCGTTGATTAATTGTTATCTGATTAAATCACCCATGTTGATTAATTTCTATTAATATGATGAAGATATAAAGTGTTAAATGTGAATGGAATTGATAATGTTTATTCCTTATTTTAATAAATTTCCTATGATAATCATGCTTAGTCTCATGCTTGAATATTCTAAATTGACCTTTAGCAAGTGTCTAATTTGACCTATCGTCACTACCTTTCTGAAGTTAGGCGGGCGACTTATTGAGTACATGTTGTTTTTGTACACATGCTACACTTGCTGTGCATTTTATTGCGCAGGTACTTTCATAGCAATGTGGAGGATTCAGAGACTTAGGCGAGCTGCATCATCCGGAAGCAATCCGCAGCTGACAGAGTCTCCCTCGTATTGTATTTGTTTTCATTTTAAATTTCCTTGTCCAATTTGTATTTCGGACAGGCTTCGTGGTGATTGTATAAATTCTTAGAAATTTGTCTTGTACTTGTGACACCGGGTTCTGGGATGTGTTAGGATATATTTGCTAAAGTGTAATATTCAAACCATTGTTTTACTTAACATATTTATTTAGTTAATATGTAATAAAGTGAACGGAAATATTTTTCATTAATGCTAAAATCGGATATCTATTTCAATTAATTAATGATTGGCTTGCCTGACAATGATGTCCGGCGCCATCACGGCCTTATGGATTTTGGATCATGACAGTATACATGTTCAACGTTCGTAGGCCCTGAAGTCACCCTCTGCCATATTTTATTTACATTGTCTCCTATTATTCCAGAACAATGATGTACTCCTTATATATAATTACACTTAGAAAGGCTTGTGACTTGTACTACTGGTTTTGGGATTAGGTAACTGAAGTTCGTCTGCCTATGTTGTTACGAAAATTATTTAAATTATTGCAGTTAATTTAGTTAAATTCCATTAGTGAATAGTATGTATTAGGCTTACCTAGTCTTAGATACTATGTGCCATCACGACTTCTTTGGAGGAGTTGTTGGGTCGTGACATAGAAGGAAAATAATTTATTGATTTTAAATTCCTAAATATAAGGAATTTTTACCAAGTTTATTAAGAAAATATTTTAAAACAAAAATTTTAGTTGATTTTAAAGTGCGAGATATTAGGAAAGTTAATTAAATTACAACTTTGTCTAGTGTGAAACCTGTTTTTAAAGGGTAAAAAAGGCAAACGATATTTTGCTAAGAGCCTTCGTGCTTTCAATATAGTACTAGTTTCTATGCACGTGCCTCGCACGTGAACCTCCAGTTATGAACAAAGAAGGATGGGAAGACAAAAATATATACTAAGAGTCTGAAAAACTAATATAGTAGATATTATAAGTACACAACAATAGTAGCACTGGTTATACTCCCCCTGTTTCATTTTATTTGACAAATTTATTTTTTCGAGATTCAAACTTCTTACATTTGATTGTGTATTTGGATATCAAATCTCAAATTCTTCCGATATAAAATTACATATTTTAAAACTACGTAAAAATATTATAAGTTACAAAAATTAATAATTCAAAATATTTAAAAGACATGAAAAATTTACGGTCAAAGAATAACTTGTTTGACTCTCGAAATCCAAACACTGTAACATAAATAGGGATGGAGAGGATATGAAATATGTCATATTATTAACTAAAAATATTTTTTTCATGGAAAATGAAGATATTAAACACATCGCCCTTTTAGATAATTCATACCATTATTTTCCTGTAAAACGAGACAATTGAATTTATACGTGGTTTCTAGGAAAGTGAACTAATTGTATAGGGTGAAACATGATATGACACATGATCATCTAAAGGAAAGACACGTGGAACCCAAGACGGGGATGGCCGAAGACCGAACACATCCTTTCTGCTTGTCACAAGTAGGGATAACGTTCATAAAGGTGTATTAAATGATCTGCATCTGGTAGCATTTAAAAGGAATATTCTACAACATTAAGAGAGACGGCCCGTTACAGATAATTTGACATTTATGTTGACCGTTACATCTTCATCAATGACCCTCATAATTGACATTAAAGGAGGACACGATCCTAGGACCTCCTTCCCTAGATACAACTATAAATAGTGAGCCCAGTTACCATTGTGTCCTTACGTTCAATACAAAGCTTATTACAATCTTACTTTACCCCTTTTTGATCTCTTCATTGATATTTCCCAAAACCTTATTCCTGGGACTATCATCTTTGTTATTTCATCTACATTTTAAGGCTAAGTATTGTAAATTTCTTCAATTATTGCATTATTTCAGGATCAAATTAGTTTACTTGTCTAGAACCACGTATAAATTCAATTGTATCTTTTATGTGTAAACAATAATTTGATCCTTAAATAATATAATAATGGAAGAAATGTACAATACTTAGCCTTAAAATGTAGATAAAACAACAGAGATGACAAAACCGGGAACAAGGTTTTAGGGCACATTAATAATGAGATCAAAAAGAGGGAAAGTAAGATTGTATTAAGTTTTGTATGTAGTGTAAGTTTAGCAAGAAAATCTATGTCCTTTCCAATGATATCTGGGCTCACTATTTATAGTCGTGTCTAGGGAATGAGATCCTAGAACCGTGACCTCCTTTAATGTCACTTATGAGGTGAACATAAATGTCAAATTCTCTATAACGGGTCGTCTCTCTTAATGCTGCAGAATATTCCTTTTAAATGCTACGTGGAGCAGAGCATTTAATACACTTTTATGAACACTATCCCTTCCGGTGACAAGAAGAATGGGTGTGTTCGGTCTTCGGCCATCCCCGTCTTAGGTTCAACGTGTCTTTATTTTAGATGATCACGTGTCATATCATATTTCGCCTTATACAGATAGTCTCCATGCTTTCCGGTAACATAACTTTGTGTTACCAGGAAGTTGGTCGAAACACTCTTTTCTCGGAAATTACTATAACTCTCTCTGAAGGCTTCTGACAGTTGATTAGACGCACGTCTCTCCGAATTTAATGCCCCGAACACGCATCATCACACGATTCGGCACATATTTTGCCGATTATCGAGGTAATCATGGCCATGAATTTAGCCGCCAAAATATTACTTATACGCATCTTTTTGTTCCTTTGCTCTTAATAATTTCTCGAGCTTATGATTTGCATCTTTTTTATCCAGCGTTTCTCTAATCCTCTTCAAACAAAAAACTTTTCTTCTTCTTATCTTTGACATCCCGCATTTTTGTACGTTAGATTTGTCGTAAGATAATTGACTTAAGTTCAAGGAAAAGATTATTTTTGAGGTTCTAAGTATTTATGTTATTTATAACAAGTTATAAATAAGTGTCGTAAAGGTCAGAGGGTAAACAAATCTAAGAAAATGTGTTTCGTCAAAGTTTGACATTCTGAGATATACGGTCAAAGCTATAATATTCCGTATTTATATACTGGTGTTATACCATATGACCATGATAGTAAGGTATATGAAGTACATTAGTATTTAAGTTAAATGAGACCTAGAAATATTCTGTGAATAATTGATTAAATGTGGGTATAAAGTTGGAGAATATGAAATTAGTTATAAGTGGGTAAGTGTAAGAATAGTTTTGTCCACGTGGGACCATGACAACTAAAGAAAAATATGACTAATATGTGTGTATGATCTGATGTGTCACATTCTAGGATGAGTATGCTTGCTAAGCATTGAAGTGCATAAGTGGGGTGGATCCCACGGCCTACCAAGAAAGATGAGTTGAGATCCTTTATTTAGGTGGCTTTCTAGAAATGAACTAAGGTGTGTATATATATATATATATTACTATTTTGGATAGTTACTATTGTTACTAATTTCGGATATGCTTTAAATTATACACTCTATATGAGAAAGTTTATAAACGGATTTTTTTGTTACAAAAATAGAAATTATTTTTTCATAATAAAAGTTATCTTTACCCATTTTGAGAGTTAATAGTGCAAAATTTTGTGCTTTTGAGGTTAGATGGGAAATATTAGTATTTGATATAATTTTTTACCAATGTCATAATCTTCACGTCTCTATGAAATATTAGTGTATGTATTAACCTTATAAAATACCCATGATTTATTAGTAATTGAATATTTCCAAAGTCCTGTAACGATCCAACTGGTTGTTTTGAGTAATTGTGTTCGGCTCGACAGTTTGAGGTTACAGGTAGCTTCACACAGTGTATTATGACTTGTGTGCATCATCAGTTCAGGTTTTTGAGAGGTTCATAAAGGATTTTTAGGAGTGACTCTCATTTGAGAAACTCGAAGTTGAAAGACTTGATCAAGGCATGAATTTTGAGTATTTGACCTCCAATCAGAGTTTCTACCTAAGTTTAAAGGTTTAGAATATACCTAAGTTTGACCATGGTTTGACATTAAGGATATCGGGTTCGGATTTTTCTTTCAGAACTTGGAATAGTCCATTTTGTCATTTGGAACTTGCTTGTAAAATATGGTGTCATTTGGAGTTGATTTGATATGGTTCGGACGCTTGGTTGCGATTCTAGAAGTTCTAAAAGTTCATTCTGATTTTCATGTGTTTTGGTGTCCGATCCGTGATTCTAGAGGTTATTTCGGTGTTTTAATTGCACAAGCGAGTTCGTGCTATGTTTTAGACTTGTGTGGGTGTTTGGTTTGGAGGCCGGGGGGCTTGGGTGAGTTTCAGATTAGCTTCAGAATGTTTTGTTAAGAATTATGTGTGCTGGTGCTGGTGTCATCGCAATTGCGATGAGAAGGTCGCAAATGCGACCCCCGCATTTGCGAACCAGGGGAGGATTGGGCTCTAACAGAAAATGTGATACTGGAGTCGCATTTGCGACTCTGGGTTGTCCGCCTTTGCAAAGACAGTGTTCACTTTTGCGGCTACTGTTGCTTCGCCTTTGCGAAGGTTTGATCGCAAATGCAATCTGTGTATAGTGTTGCGGGGTCGCTTTTGCGATATTTTGTCCTTATTTGCAGATGTTGTCTTCAAATAGCTGGGCATTCTGAGATTTAGCTTCATTTTGTTTTATTTTGAACCCTAGACTCGATGAGTGGAGGTTTTTGTCATGACCCAATCTTTCCTCTGTGAGAGGTCGCGACGACACCTAGTCTCTACGACTAGATAAGCCTGAAATTTGCAGAAAATAATGAAAATAAAAGGATAAATCTTAACAACTAACAGCAACATATAATTAAATAACTGATCGAAATGCCACTCGGCATATACAATAACCAACTCTCGAAATATACATAGAATTTCCCCAATACCCGAAGCATCATAAGTCACATGCTTCTAAGAATTTGTCTAACTGTTCTATACATCAATATCTTAAGAAGTAAAGGAAGAACAACATAAAAGAGATAGAGGGGGACTCCGAGGTCTGCGGAAGCAGGCAGATGTACCTTGAAGTCTCCGGAACAGCAGCAAATGTGAACTAATAGCGAAGTTGGGATGAGGTACCTGGATATGTACATGAAAACATGTGTAGAAGAGTAGAATGAGTACACCATAATGGTACCCAGTAAGTGCCAAGCGTAACCTCGATCGAATACTGACGAGGTCAGGTAAGGTCCACTAGTAAATAATAAATAGGGCAGGGGAAGATACAATATAATAAGAGACTAGAATTTAACAAAAGGAAAAAAATAAAAATAACAATACAACACACAATGGTAAACAACAGGGGATCTCTCGAGATACTGTCTCGTAATCCCAAAATAAATATGCAGGGAAAAATCCAAGGTAACACTTCGTAGTCTCAAAAGTAAATATATAAGGAGAACCCCCGAGGTACCGCCTCATAGTCTCAAAAGTAAATGTGCAGGGGGATATCCCAAGATACCGTCCCGTAGTCCCAAAGTAGATATCTAGGGGGATCTCCCGGTATACCATCCTGTAGTCCCAAAGTAAATACGCAGGGGGGTCTACTAGGATACGTTCCCATAGTCCCAAAGTAAATAAGTAGCTCAAACAATGGAGATACAGTTACAGTAAGAAAACCTACAATTTAAAATAAGTACAAGTCACGCAAGGAGCAGGAATCCACTAAGCATGTTGCACAAAGTTCAGATAAACAATTAAGACACGTAGACATGTTATTCTAGGCTAACATGATAACTACTGTGATGACCCAAAGGATCATCTTATAAATTAAGACTCCATTCCAGGCTCATTAGCCTTAGAAAGACTAATTTTAGTTACCTCGATTTGCATGCACAGTCCGGGCGTGAAACCAGAAAGGTTTTATGTGAAAATATGAGAAATAGTAATTTTTTGAATTTAAAATTGGTTTTAGTTGACATTGTTCAACATTTTTAGTAATCGGACCCGGATCTGTGTTGAGACGATTCCGGGAGGTCCGCAATAAAATATGGGACTGGGGCGTATGCTTGGAATTAAATTCAGAGGTCCCTAGCCTTAGAAATCAATTTTTTAAGTAAAATTGTATTGCTGAATTTTCAATGACATAAACAAATGAATGAATGTTTGACACCAGTGGTATCGGGCCCGTATTTTGGTTCCGAAGCTCGACATAGGTTTGTTATGATATTTAAGTCATATCTGTAAAATTTGGCAAGAATCTAAATTTATTTGACGTGATTCGGGCGTCCGGTTGAGAAAAAGTGAAATTGAACTGTTCTTGAGAAAAATCATGAGGTTTAAGGTTAAATTCATAGTTGTAGATGTTATTTTCGTGATTTGATCGCACGAGAAAGTCCGTATAATTTTTTTAGACTTGCGTGCATGTTTTTTTAGAGCCCCGAGGGCTCAGGTGAGTTTTGGATAGGCTACGAGATGTTTTGGACTAGTTAAAGTTGATGTTTTTGCTGTTTATGGTGCACAATCGAGTTGTGCTTCGCATTCGCGTTGCTTCACTTGCGTACGCGTAGAGTATAGGTGCACTGGGGTATTTTTGTTCTTCGAGAATACGGAGCTCAGGATGCGAACGCGCAGCACTGGTGGGCTAAAGCTTCGCAAACGCATTCTGGCTCACGCGAATGCGATGCATAATTATTGGACCCAGGGAAAGATGAGCTATTTCCCTCTATGTGAATGCGGCCACCTGGTCGCGAACACGAAGGCCTCTGGGCCTAGCCCTATACGAATGCGTTCGTCCACACACGAACGCGAAGGCCAATGGGCCTGGTTCATCGCGAACACGGCAGGCCCATCGCGAACGCGATGAAGGCATTCCCATTCATATAAAACATGTTTCAAAAACGGGAAGAACCTCTTTCTTCATATTTTTTGAACTAAAAAGACCGAGAGGCGATTTTCTTCACACAAATTCATCCCCAAAGTGTTGGTAAACAATTCTAAGCTCTTCTCTTTAAATTACTCAATGTTTTTCATCACTTTTCAATCAAAAATCAAGAATTTTCATGGTAGAAATTGGGGGTTTGGGTAGAATTAGGAATTTTTTTTAAAAAGGAATTTTAACCTCGAATAGTGGTCGAAATTCAAAACTAATTCCATATTCGGGCTCGGGGTGAATGGCTAAACAGAATTTGGTCCAAACCCCGAGTTTGGACCAAGCGGACCCTTGGTCGAGTTTTAACTTTTTATGAGAAAACTTAGGAAAACAATGATTTTTCAGTAAAGTTAGTTCCTTTAGCATAAATAAATGATAATAAACTAATTGTGATTACATTCGAGAGTGTTATAGGAAAATTCGAAAGGAAAAACGGTAATTGAGCAGTGAGTGGCCTGCGAATTTGAGGTAAGTTGTTGGTTTAACCATGACTCGAGGGAATAGGAATCCTCACTTAAATCCTATGTGAATTTGCATGTGTGTGGTATATAGGTGAGGTGACGAGTATCTATGCACCACTTAAGTATTGTTGAACATGGTCCTTCCCCCGTTTCCAATTTAATTGGTCCCTGGCTTAACTGTTTCATGATCCTTGATGTTTACATGCCTATTTGATTTCGTTAACTTGTTGTTAAGTATTGTTTTAAGCACTTTGGAAGTGTTGGTTGTTCCTTTGGCTTCATTGTGATACATAAAAGGGTGAGCTAGTTGACAATATTTTTAATATATATATATATTCCGGTTGGTTTATTTTTGGAATGATAAATGATGAAGTTATAAGCAGTACAATTTATTGTTTACAATTTTTGAGACAAAAATATTGTGAAAGACTTTGACCCGAATTGTGAAATCTTTTATAAATAAAGTGATGTGATTGTCTGTGGGAACAGTTGCACGCCTCAACAAGGAGTGATAAGGGTGGACATGTGAGATCGGGTTGCAAGCCGCAACAGAAGAAATAAGGGTGATATATATATAGGGAGGAGCAATAAGGGTGGACAGGTGGGAGTGGGTTGCGCGCCGAAACAAGGAGCGATAAGAGAGAATATTTATGTTTTACTGATTTTAAAAAATAAGTATTTGGAAAAAAACTCCGGTTTTATTAAAAAGGTTTTCATACTCTGATTTTTATTGTGATTTAAATTGAAACTTGGAAATTTTGAGGAGTTGATTATAGATGATATCTGAAGAGAGTTATGTGAGTTGTCTTTATATTCTGTTGCAAGTTATTGGTTATTTAGTTTATTATTATTACTATTTCCTTCTTGATTTATTATATATTATTCACATGTTATATTGTAAATGCCCCGCCATAGTCTCGTCACTACTTCGTCGAGGTTAGGCTTGGCACTTACTCAGTACACAGGGTCGGTTGTACTGATACTACACTCTGCACTCTTTTGTGCATATCTAGGTACCGGCCAGAGTTAGGAGATTTTAGTAGCTGACATCATCGTTCGGAGACACGAGGTAGATCTGCTGGCATCCGCAGATTTCTGGAATCTTTTATTAATTTTGTAGACACTGTTTTGTTACATTCAAAACAGATATATCATTCTTTCAGCCCATTATTTGTAGAATTCTTTAGTAGTTCGGGAATTGTGACAGCAGACCTTGGATAGTTATATAGTTGGTTTTAGTTCGTGGTTCATTTCATCATATAGAATATTATTCCTGATTGTATTTATTGGAAATTATTAGATTTAGTTTATTTCAAATTGTCTCATTGTGCTTGAGTAATTATTCAAAGGAAAATGGCTAATCAAATTGCAACATTGGCTTGCCTAGCAAGTGTGGTGTTAGGTGCCATCACGACCCCGTGGGTTGGGAATTTGGGTCATGACAAGTTGGTATCAGAGCCCTAGGTTGCATAGGTCTCAAAATTCACGGACAAGATTGATAGAGTCTGAGGGGTCGGTACGGAGACGACTGTACTATCTCTCCGAGGCTATGAAGTTAGGAATAAACTCAATTTTTATTTCTACTCTATCGTGTGATCCTTGGTATCTGAAATACTGATGGAACTTTTCTACTCTCTCGCAGATGGCGAGAACACGTGCTTCTTTTTCCGCTGACCAACAATCCGGTCTTCTAACCGCAACTTCTATTAGGGGCAGAGGCCGAGGCCACGTCAGGGGCCGAGGCAGGGGTTGGACACATCCTACTGCTCAGAAAGCAGTCCAGCTGCAGATTGAGATTGATGAGGGGGCTCCAGCTCAGACCATTCCAGTTGGACCAGCTCAGGCCGAAGAGGGGTTTATTGCTACCCAGGTGCTTCAGGATGTTTTGGTCCGATTAGTGGGCCTTATGGAGAGTGCAGCCCAGACTGGTGCACTCCCTGTTGCAGCAGCCGTATCTCAGACTGGAGGACGGGTCCATATTCCTATTACCCACACTCTTGATAAGACTACTCCTCGGATCTAGAACCTAGCAGCCAACCCAGTTGGGGTAGTTCAGACAGTTGTTACAACCCCGATTGTTGAGGGGGCAACTATGACTTATGATGCTTTGTGGAGATTGGATAGGTTTATCAAGCTTTTCCCTGTTCATTTCAGTGGTGCTACATTAGAGGATCCTCAGGAATATCTGGATATCTATCAAGAGGTTCTTTGTAATATGGGTATTTTGGAGACCATTGGGGTCGACTTCGCCGCGTTTTATGACTGGTTCCGCCAAGAAATGGTGGAGGGATTATTTGTTGACTAGACCAGCGGGGTCACATGCTCTGACTTGGGATCAATGTTTTCACCTCTTTTTGGAAAAAAATTTGCCCATCACTACCAGAGAAGAGAAGCTTCGTCTGTTTGAGCGTCTTCAGCATGGTGGCATGACAGTTACCTAGTATGAGAATCGTTTTGTAGATTTGGCTCGACATGCTATTCTTTAATTTCCTGCGGAGAGGGAGAGGGTTAGGAGATTTATTGAGGGCCTTGCCCGTCTCATCAGGTTGCAAATGGCTAAGGAGACATGGACTGAGATTTCATTTCAGGATGCAGCCAATGTGTCCAGGAGAGTTGAGACGCTTCTCGGGATGGGAGGTCAGGGGTCAGACAAGACACCTCGCCATTCCGATAGATTCAGCGGTGCCTCATTTGGAGGTGGAGATACTAAGGGTAGAGGCCATTCTTCTAGGCCATATATTCAGCACTTCAGACGTCCCATGGTGCCTTTGGTGGTCGTAGCTTTTACTTGCCTTATTCTGATCAGTCAGCCCCTATTAGAGCACCTCGTCTTCTGAGTTATTATCGTGATCAGCCGGTTCATCAGGTTCAGCCTTAGTTTCATTATGGGTGTTATGAGTGTGGTAAGTATGGGCACATTCAAAGATTTTGTCCAAAAGTTTTGGGTAATCAGCCTTAGTACCAGAATTCTCGTGCTATAGTTCCGGCACCAACTGCAGCACCACCTGCCCAACCAGCCAAGGGTAGGGGTCAGGTAGTCAGAGGTAGAGGTCAGAATGTTAGAGGTGGACGTCAGCATGCTAGAGGTGGAGGTCAGCCTGCTAGACGTTGCAGCCAGCCCGTTAGAGGTGGAGAACCATCTGTCAGGGGTCCTCCCAGTGATGCAGTTCAGGATGGTGGGGCCTAGCCCCGATTATATGCATTTCCAGCCAGACCTGAGGCGGAGTCCTCATATGTCGTTATCACAGGTACCATTTTAGTTTGTAATAAAGATGCTTCAGTTTTGTTGATCCGGGGTCTACTTATTCTTATGTGTTATCCTATTTGCCTTCGTATTTTGTTGCGCCCTGCGATTCTTTGAGTGTCCATGTTTATGTGTCTACGCCGGTGAGGGATGCTATTGTTGTAGATCGTGTATATTGTTCGGGTGTAATCATTATTGAAGGTCTTGAAACTAGCGTATACCTGTTGCTTCTTGACATGATCGATTTTGATGTCATATTGGGAATAGATTGGTTGTCACCTTATTATGCCATCTTGGACTGTCATGCCATGACAGTTACTTTAGCTTTGTCGTGATTGCCTCAGTTAGACTGGAAAGGGACTCCTGGTCATTCTTCCAGCAAATTGATTTCTTATGCTAAAAGCCCGTCGCATGCTTGAGAAGGTACATTTGGCTTATTTTGCTCATATCCGTGATTCAGATGCCGATGTTTCTTCAATAGAGGCAATGCCTATTGTTCGAGAGTTTCCCTAAGTGTTTCCTGAAGACCTGTCGTGGATGACACCCGACAGGGATATCGATTTTTGTATTGACGTTGCTCCAGGCACTCAGTCCATTTCTGTTCCTCCATACCGGCTGTTGATACCCAATTTCTTACCAAAATAATTGTTTTAATTGCACATGTGTTCAAAATCATGCATTAGCATCAATTGGTATTTTTCCATAATTTTTCATATTTTTATTAGTTTACCCAGTATTTTATTTCTAGTAAATAGTCATAAAATTTCATCACAAATGATTTCAAAAACATTTTTTGGTTTAATTTACTATTTATGGTTTTATTAAGTCCAATTATTCTATAAATAGCCAAGTTGGAACCTTTTGGCTACAATTGCAATAACTTGCAATTATAGCTTATGCAAATATGTTTGTATTATTTTTTACCAGAAATTAGTCTTTGTATTTTTAAATACTAAATAACCTTTTTTTAAACATTTCCATGCATGAAATTCATTTTTTATAAGTAGTAATTATTTTACAATTTATTTTTAATTAACTCATTTGGTGTATTTAACAAATAGCCATTTTTTATTTCAATTCCATCCTAAATCAGTCAGCCCAAATACCAACCCAATACAACCCTCCCAGACCCCTCATTTTCTCTCATCACTCCGCGTCACCCCTTCCTGTTCTCTCTAAATGCTCTCAAAACCTAACCACAACTCTCCCTCGCCGTCACTCATCTGCCGTTGACATGGTTGTCTCTCACCACCCTCAGACCCCCAAGGATCTCTCTTACACCAGGTTTTCTGTCTCTAAGGTCCTCAAGGGACCAGAGCTAGTCCACTTACAACTTTGGTTCTGTCTCGCCAATTTCAAGCCGTTATGGTTCGATTTTGAGTAAGATCTTCCTATTTCGCTTTAAAACTGTGGGTTTCTAAGCCTATATCTTGATCTCTATGTTATTTTTTCAAAATCCTAATTTCACCTCTTGAACTTCTCAGACCTGTACAGATATGAGATGGTTCAAACTTATTTTTTACTTGTTTTGTGAAGATTCTTTTGACTTTTCGAAGTAGCTTTTCATTTTCCTAAACTAGGGTTTCTTAAAAGTCTTTCTTCGAAAATGCTTTCTGATTTTAAGTGTTTAATCTTCTGTTCTTATGTGTATTCGACTTATTTTGTTAAGTTTTTTCTTAACCCTAACTAGTTATGCTAAAAAACCCATTTTTGACACTTTTTTTAGATTATGAGTTTGTCCGTGTTATTTTCTACTTGATTTGGTTCTGTTCTCTGATTCACATGGCTTCTCCTTCGTCTAATTAGAATATCTGATGATTTTACGTTAGTATGTCTCTATTAAGGTTTCAGATTCGATCTTTTAGTTTATACTCGACTTGTCTGTTATTCGTGGAACACCTATATTATTTTCCCTAAAATTGATATTATTTTGAGTCCTTGATTCATTGATTTGCTATGGTAATACCTATATGCTGATTTCCGGTTACTTCCCTATTTCTTTTTGTTTATACTCGACTTACTACTTGTTTTCTTAATTAATATCTTGTTTATTTACCCCTAATTACCTACTTTGTACCTAATTTTATTGGATTTCTTTCCTTAATTATCGGCCCTACTCTTTACCGTTAACTAGTTACCCCTTAATTAGAGGAAGACCTTACCGATTTTATGAATGTAATCCTCCCTAATTACTAAACAATTGATTTTTTACCTTATTTTTTCTAGCTGTCAGCTTCTATATATACTCTCATCTATTCTCACTACACACACGAACACTAGTTCAAAAACTTTCTCTTACACTCAAAACTCTCTGCTCTTCTTTGTTACTTGCAATTGTCACTGCACTAGCCGGCTGTAAGCCAAGGCTAGTTATTGCACCACATCTACTCGTATCCTGTGTTTTTCTCTCCTTAACTGGTATGTCCTAATTCAATTTCAAGTCCAAAGTTCAATGTGCTCTGTTACTGCTTTAGTTCATTGATTTCCAGTCTTGTTCCTGCTTAACATCTTGTTGTTGAATGTGTAACTTGTATGTCTAAATCAATGTTTCACCTAGCATGCCTGAACTACCCTGTTCAATCACTAGCCTGTATGAATTCTGTCCTATTTAACTTGTGATTAGCATGTCTAAGGATCTGCCTATTGCTTTCTTTAGCATGCCTCAACCTGATTTTGTTCTATGTATGTTAGTATCTTTGATGGTTTGCCTGATTTGTTTACTAAGGTTCTGGTTTAATCTACTTTGCTAAGTTTTCTAATATTTCTAAGTAACTCTGGTTCTATGCCTCATCTGTCTAGTGTTATTTGTTTCCACATGGTTGTTCTGTGATCCATGATCTATGTCCTTACTACTAGTTGTATGATTAACTCCTTAATCCTATAAAACTCTTGAAAAGGCTTATGTGCTCCTGCAACTATATGTTTCACTATATGTGTTTTGTATGTCCCCAATTCCTAATACCCCTGTGTGCATTGTGCTAATACTGGACCTGTTTGTTCTGTAGCTAATCAGGCTGCTTACTAACTGATCAGTCCTTATTTTCAGAAAACTTCTTTACTTATTGAATTATTTTAGTGTTGTTTTCTTGTCAAAACCTTTTAAAAGCTATGTCAAGCACTCTCACTTTACTCCTAAGTCCATAGGTTTTTCCCTTCCAGTGTGTGTACTGCCTTGGGATCCTCTTGAGATCCCTTTGAACTCTAGCACATTGGGGCTGGCCCTTACACACCGCACTTACTTAATCCATGTTATGAAAAGTCTAGGTGTGAGCACTGCCCGGGATCCTTGAGGTCCTTAGGGAACTCTGACACACCTGGACACAAATATGGCTATGAAATCCTTTGGTATTTGAGATCATTGAAGGCCTGGCCTTACCAGGTTTTCCTTGGGCCTATTTCAGGCTCCCTATAGTTTGATTTCTGTTTCATTTATGTAATTTATTCATTGTTCTGTAATAATTATTTGTTAACAAATATTGAGGTGGCTAGTGAAAAATGGGAAGGGTAGTTGTATGATCTTGTTAATGATACTGGCTAGAAAGCATGTTATAGGTTTATATTCTGTTAGTTTGCATTAGAATCCATGTCCTAGGGCTCATACGCTCATTTACTTGCAAACCATATCAAACCTGCATTAGATATCCTGTTCTTAGGACGTCATGTTTACTGCTTCAACGTATCACATATCGCCAATCCATGTTTTAATGTCACACAAGTATGCTCACTTAGAAATCCTGCTATTAGGTTAATGAATAACTTTCAAAATATGTCACTCCGGTGTGCATTTAGATACCATGTTCTAGTAATTCTATTTGCATTCGTTTGAATATGCCTAGTTTAATTAAAATAAGTCAATGGTCCAGAAGAGGCATAAAAACAGTCTCGCATATAGGTGTATGTTTTTCTGAGTATAATTGATACCAATATTTCATTTTCAAATCCGTGTCACCTAGAACAACATGTTTGTAGGTTAAATAACTTCAAAATTGTTTCAAATATCTTGTAATTGTTACTACATACAATCCCACGCCTAAGCAAGCCTTAGGTAATTAATCTATATATAAAATTGGAAACTAAATTTTTGATTGTTTACTACTAAGTTTTACAGGACTTAAAATCAGTAGGAAAACTGATTAGGACCCTGCAACTGAGTTTGTGAAACAATGTTGCATATTCTGTATATTAATGTTCACCTAGACATCCTATCCTAGGACTCTTTCTAAAAAATGCATGTACTTGTGTTTGAGACGTGATGTTTGTTTGCTATATGTGTGGAGGTAAACATGAGCCTTTTAATTTCCTTCTTTCACTTACTTGCTGGTCCTACCTGTTATTTCCTTGTCGCCTAGATTTTTCCTTTTTAAATACCTTAGAGGTTGTCTAAAATTGCCCAGATTTAGAGGTCCTAAAACTCCTCCGGGACCACAAGTAAAGGAAGGGTAACATCACTCTTAGAGCTCGCTAAATAATATTCGCTTAATAACCACTAAGGGGTGGGGTAATGGGTAGAAAAGGATATGATGACCCGTGCGCTAATGCAACGTGTAGCCCCTCATCGAGGAGTGATTACCGGGAATTTCATGGATATAATCCTATAGGATAAATAACTTATGACCCCTTTCAATCATTTGAAAATGTGTGCTTAGACTGCTAATCTGTTAAAGCCTTCATTCATTCACATATGTGTGCTTAGACTGCTTATTTGCACCTGATTAATTCACAAAGTAAGTTTTGTCGGGATCCACAATTGTGGACTTCGAGGGGTGCCTAACACATTCCCTTTGAAGTAACTTCAAGCCCTTACCCAATCTCTTATTATACAATTAGTGTTATAAATGACCCGTAATAGGTGCCCTAACGCACCTTAATTCGTTAGGTGGCGACTCTTAAAATTCCGTACATCCCTTTTCCCAAAAGGAAATGAGTTGTCCCAATAATGTCAAAAACCCTGACTAATCCGAAAGGAGAGGAAAAAGGGGGCGCGACATCATTGCAACTCTGATGGGGAGTCTAGGCTTTTACCATTACAAACCGTTTTGTGAATTTTTCTAAAAGTGATTTATTTTGTTAATGCTTGCACCCTTTTCCTTTCCCCTTTATGTGCAATTAATTGATTAATTTCCCAAGTATTTCTTTCCCAAAAATGAAACTGACATGTTTCTTGTTTCCTTTGTAACATCTTTTCAATTATAACTGTTGTATTTATCACTTTCACTGCGTGCAAATACATGACAACATGTTGTTTAATGCTTATTTATTGCTTCACAATCATGCTCAACATCATATTCCACTTGTGGCTAAACATATCCTATAGCAACACTTGATGAGTGGTTGCGCTCTTCCTATTTATATCACCCTCAAAATTCGAAAAGGCTTATTTGAGGGAAAACTAATCGATCATTGGTGAAGTCGATTGTTCCGTGCCTTTCCCCTTCGAGTTGTCCGCTCGAGGGTACCAGTCTAAAACCCCATAGAAACCGTACTCTTGTTTTATTGTGCATGCATCATGGTCAAACCTAGCTGGGTTAATATGTCGTCCGCACAATAACAACCTCATCCAAAAGTCCACCGGGGTTTTCATAATCCCAAACGACACGAGCACGTTCTATGCATTAATTTGGAGAAGTAAATGCCAGTATGGTAATCATAAGTGTATAAATAGTCGAGTCTGGTGGGGGAAAGGGCCTAACCATTTTTTTCTTGCAAAAAATGAGGAACGAGGTCCCCAGATTCGGTATGGTCAGCAATATCTCACCAATGCTCCTAGACTGGTGGGGAGGCCTTCCTACAAGTGATAAAAAACACGTGAGGAAGCATCTGGGCAATTTACCTTCTCTTCTGGACATCTAGCCGAACGACATGCTGATTGAGGCTGCCACTTTGTTTTGGGATAGTGAAAGAGTTGTATTCCGCTTTAGGAATATTGAAATGACGCCGCTCTTAAAAGAAATAGGAGGACTTTCTGGGATAGCCTGGGAAAGCCGTGGGTTGTTGGTACCTGAGAACCGCACGGGCAAGGGTTTTCTAAAAATGATGGGGTTGAAGAAGAATGGTGAATTGGAGTGTTGGAAACAATCGTACATACCTTTCGAGTACTTGTATGAAAGATACGGTCAAAGCAAATCATACCATACCTATCATGACGAGTTTTCCATCACGTCTCTAGGTCACATCCACCGCAAGGTATTCGTGTTTATTATGTGCTTTTTGGGATTGATAATGTTCCTGACAAAGAGTGAAAGGATTCATACCAGGATAGCCATGGTAACCAGGGCCTTGATCGAAGGGATTGATGGGCAAACCTTTAGCATTATCCCTATGATATTATTTGGTATTTACCGAGCCTTGGAGCATTGTCAAATAGGAGTTAAACATTTTGAGGTTTGCAACCTGTTGCTGCAGTTATGGCTCCTAGAACACCTTCAAAAGGGCCAATATCGCCAAGAACTTGCGCGAAGGGCTTGGAATGGTCACATTTCTTTCCATCACCCCAAGCGGATGACTTATATTCTGGACAGATTTGCTCAGCCGAAAACGGCCAAGGATTGGGTGGAATTCTTTGATAATCTGACCGAGGAACAGGTGCAATGGATGTTCGAGTGGTTCCCGACGTACAAATTTATCATCAGATCCAGGGATGCACCACACTTATTGCTGATCAGGTTGAGAGGTATATATCCCTATGTTCCTCTCCGAGTCATGAGGCAGGCAGGCAGAAAACAAGTCGTACTAAGGGTAGCCAAGATGGGTCACTTCAGAGCGGATTTCCAGGACGACGACGTCCTCTACAAGTTCCAAGCTCAACACATGTGGCACTACAAAATCATAATGGAGAAGAATACTATTGAACCAAACAGGTACCATGCAGGATGTGCACCTTTCTACCATGCATGGATGGAAGACAACTTGGACGGGAAAGTGAGGTCGGGAATCAGCCGAGGCAATAGATTCATAGACAAGGATGCCGAGGCTTAGGTCAAGTACAACCAGTTGTGCAAAAGGATCCGCAATTCCGAGAATGAGTACCGGGAAATACATGATACCAACAGGAGGCTGATCGAGCAAAGGAAAGAGATGGTTGTCCTCTCCAATAAGAAGCTGGAATATCTGGAGCGAGGTATAGTGGAGTTACAAGACAAAGTCATCAAAAGGATCGAGGATTTCCAGAACGCTGAGGGAGCGTACCTGCTACTAGTACTGCGCGAGCTGGGGAACTTGTTTGATGGAATCAAGAAAATTGAATCTGGGGAAGGTCTTTCTGGGATCAAATAGGCTAGATTTACCTTTTTTCTTTCATAAATGTAATAAGGTCGGATGCCATTACTGACTTATTTGTTGTTTTCAGTATCATTTTTGGGATTCGTCTATCTATATTAATGAAATGAGGCATTTTGGAATCTAATTTCTCCAAATCAACTTGTGGCTATGCCTACCTCTGGCACAACAAGGCTCCCAAATTAACACGCGCATTTACATTCCTGCATTATGTGTTTAAATGTTGCAATTACTTTCATCATACCCCTCACTGACTTGTTACGATTTGTTTTTATTTTATTTCTTTTGATTATTCCCCTTCCCCAAAGGTTGGTTCGTGTGGCATCATCAACATACCATACAAGATCAAAGGGCCCTCCACCTTCTCCTCCTCCTAGTACGCCTAAAGGAAAAGGCAAAGGCAAGATGGAGGACTTGAGCAACATCAGAAAGGAAAATGCTACACCAGTTGAACACCCAGAGGCTTCGGACAGTCGGCGTACTCAGATCCAGACTGATGCTATGTCATAACTTGAGCAAAGGCTGGTGAAACTTCAAGGGGAACTTGAACATGTTCGGAACCTAGAAAACTTGTCCTTCTCGCTCAACGTCCCAAACATTGGCCATCCAAACACTCAAAACTCTCCACCACCTTAGAATACACCCAACTCACCACTATATAACTCCACCGCAAAATCAAACCATCCCATCACAATACCAACAAAACACCTGCCACACTCCCCCAAACTCCCCACAAATCATTCTTGAACCACAAAACTCCACCAACGATCACGTCTATGCTCAGGCACCAAGCCACCAGAATAGCCCCATATACGTAAAAACTCTACGTCACTCCACTCAACCCATCTCTTACACACCATAATCCATTGAGAAGGATATTCTTATCAGGAACTTGGCCGAAGAAATCAAGAAATTGACTAGTCGAGTTCAAGGCGTGGAAGGAGGTAAGGGGATCAAAGGATTGAATTATGAAGATATCTGTATACATCCTAATGTAGAACTAGTGGAGGGTTACAAACCTCTCATGTTCGAGATGTTTGATGGTACTGGTGATCCCAGGGTCCATCTGACGACCTATTGTGACAAACTGGTCGAATTTGGAAGTGACGAAAAGGTCCAGATAAAATTGTCCATGAGGAGCCTCACAGGGGATGCATTGTCTTGGTACATCAGCCATGACCCCAAGAAGTGGCCTCATTGGGTGAGTATGGCCTTGGATTTCATGGACCGATTTAGGTTCAACACGGAAAATGCACCGAACATATTATATCTAGAATCTCAAGAAGAAACCCACTGAAACCTTTCGCAAGTATGCCACTCATTGAAGGTCAGAAGCGGACATGTTTAGGCCAATATTAGATGAAGAACATATGGACAAATTCTTTGTCAGGGCACATGAACCACAATACTATGAGAGACTGATGGTAATTGAAAATCGCAAATTTTCGGACATCATCAAGCATGGGGAAATAATTGAGGAAGGTATCAGGAGCGTAATGGTCACTAATTTTGAGGCACTTCATGCCACCAACAAATCACTGCACTCCGGTGGCATATCCACGGAGAAATATGTAGGAGCGGTAATGGTTGCACAGGGGCCCAAATATCTACTAACATATCGAACCTATCCAGTTGGATACCAAGCACCCCCACCCATATATCAGCCAGCACCTCCATCCACTTATTAGCCATCACCTCCACCCACATATCAACCCACTTCTCCCAGATATTCCCAACCAGCCACTACCTATCACACATACAACTCTCAACCGTCTAACTCACCAAAATTTAGTCACCTCCAACTCACCAAAATTTCCCAAGACCTCGACCTAACTTTGACCGCAGGCCACCCAAACAATATACCGCCATTGCCGAACCCATTGACCTGTTGTATGAAAGGTTGAAAGCTGCTGCTTATGTTACCCCTATCCCTGTAGTGACCACAGAGAATCCATCCCAATGGGTCAATCCAAACAAAACCTGTGCATACCATTCCAGCATGAAAGGACATACTATCGATGAATTTCGCTCGTTGAAGGATAAGATCCAGGCTCTGGTCGACAACAAAATCATTCAATCTAAGGAAGTTGCTCCTAATATTCACAATACCCCCCTCCCAGATCATAATGGATTTACCAACTATATGAAAGGTTGAAAGCTGCTGGTTATGTTACCCCTATCCCTGCAGTGACCACAGATAATCCATCCCAATAGGTCAATCCAAACAAAACCTGTGCATACCATTCCAGCATGAAAGGACATACCATCGATGAGTTCCACTCGTTGAAGGATAAGATCCAGGCTCTAATCAAAAACAAAATCATTCAGGCTAGGGAAGTTGCTCGTAATATTCACAATATCCCCCTCCCATATCAGGGTTAGTGGTGTCAATGTCATAGAAATAGATGAATAATGGGACCTAGAGAGATCAATCGGGTTGACCAAAGGAGGTGACGATCCCAAGAAACCGGTGGTTACTCTTAATCCCATCATTGTGCAGATACAGTCGTCAAGAGAGGCTGAGGTGACTACATCAGTCCTGTTCGAGTTTGAGGGTATCACCGCCTACAGATACGCCCGCACCATTCGAGGTTGAAATAACACCACTTGTAGTGACTCATGTTCCATTCGAAGTAAAGGTAGCCACACAAATTACAATGACAATATCAACTACGCTGCCTTTCAACACTAATGTCATGCCCTGAGATAACGTAGCTGAAGCTAGAAGGTAAGGAAAGGTGAAGGTAGAAGAAGTTGGTGCTGCACAGGGGATGACTAGGAGTTGAAGGGTCTACACAGCCGAACACTTGGGAGAGTCCAACAAACAGACTTCTAAACAGGCCTCCCGTCATTGAGACGGGACCATATGACCTCTAGAGGAAGGTACAAGCAAGTGAATACCCGGTCATAGATCATCTGAATAAGACTTCGGCCCAGATATCCATATTATCATTGCTGCAGAATTCGGAAGCACATAGGAGTGCTCTGATGAAAGTATTGAATGAAGCTTATGTAACTAACAACATCACAAGCGGAGATATGGCTAACATGGTGGGGTAGGTATTAGAAAGTCACAAGATTACTTTCCACGAGGATGAGCTACCACCGGAAGGCTTGATTCACAACAAGGCACTGCACATTACCGCGTAAAATGAATATTACTTCATTACTAGGGTTCTGATTGATGGAAGGTCTAGCCTTAACTATTTCCCATTTACAACACTAAAGAGGTTAGGCAAGGGATTGTACGAATTACGAGAGGGATACCTAAATGTAAAGGCTTTCGATGGGTTTCAAAGGTCCACCATTGGAGAAATCAGTCTTTGTTTGCAGATGGGGCCTACATGGTTTGAGGTTGAATTTCAAGTGTTAGATATATCAGTGTCCTATAATCTGTTACTAGAACGACCATGGATACATGCCGTTGGGGTTGTGGCCTCAACTTTTCATCAGGTGGTAAAATTTGAGTGGAATCATCAGGAAGTCATTATCCATAGGGATGGGAGAAACCCCATCTACAGCCGCCAGACTATCCCGGTAATTGAAGGTAGAAGAAGGCTTGGTGGAGAAACTTACCACCACATCGAACGGGTCAACGCAATAGACAATCATAAGTGGTGGAGTAGTAAGATTGAAAGCATAGTAAACTGGAGCGGATACGAACCTGGCAAGGGTCTCAGAAAGAATCTTCAAGGCATTTCCAAGCCAATACGGCTAAAGCGCCACGACACTACCTTTGGCCTGGGCTACCAGTACACTTGCCAAGAGTACGATGACTGGACGCCACTATGGCGCGGTCCTTACTATTCATTGGAGCGGCCCATACCGCATCTGGAACAGATTTTCCAGCAAGCCGACGTCATAGGGGGGCCAGAGGAAGAGGAAGCATTAGCAGCCTTAAAGACGAGGATATGGATTGGTGTGTCATCGTTGAGGCGGTGGAGGAGGAGGAAGAAGGCCTTACCATCCAAGCTATGAGAAAGGGATCGTTCCTCAGAAACCTGACTGTTAGACCATCCAGGGCCCGACGAGTCGCTGGTTAGCAAGGCTGAACAACACTGTTTATTTTTGCTTTCCATGAAAATGATTTCTCCTTCTTGAATTTTTAAAAAAATAAAATTACCAGTGTTCCAAAACGTTTGTTTAAATTATTGAAAATCACTTTTTTGTTTTAATGAATCGATATTTTTTATTTTTATTCTCTCATACTTTTACCTGTAGAGCATTACTATTTCTTGTCTTGATGAACCAATGACTGTGACATGCAATGAGACAACGCAACAAAAGGAAAGTGATTCAGAAGAAGATATCATACCCGAGGAAATCGTCAGAGAAGTAGAGCACTCTGAGAACAAGACTAAGTCCAACCTAGACGAGATCGAGGTAATAAACTTGGGAGATTCATAGAGTGTCAAAGAAACCCGCATCAACATCCACCTATCACCGCTAGAGAAAGAAGAGTATATACAATTCCTGAACGAGTATGAAGACGTATTTGCATGGTCGTACGGTTATATGACCGTACTAAGTACATCTATCGTGGCTCATAAGTTGCCCACCAATCTAATGTGCCCACCAATGAAGTAGAAGCTCCAAAATTTCAAGCCTGGTATGAGTTTCAAAATCAAGGAGGAAGTCACCAAACAAATGAACGCCAAGGTCCTCATGGTGGTTGAATACCCAACATGGTTAGCCAACATCGTGCCAGTTCCAAAGAAGGATGGAAAATTCGGAGTTTTTGTCGATTACCTGGATCTCAACCGAGCCAGTCCAAAAGATAATTACCCTCTTCCAAACATACACATCGTAATCGACAATTGTGCCAAACATGATCTCCAGTCATTTCTGGATTGCTTCTCCGGTTACCATCAGACTTGGATGGACGAGGAGGACACAGAGAAAATGGCTTTCATCACGCCGTGGGGAGTATACTGTTATAAGATGATGCAATTCGGCCTAAAGAATATTGGGGCCACCTACATGAGCGTTATGGCTACTATCTTTCATGACATAATACATAAGAAGATCGAGGTACATGTGGACGACGTCATCATCAAGTCTAAGAATGCTACAGATCATATAGAAGATTTGAGGAAGTTATTCAACAGATTGTGGAAATACAACTTGAAATTAATCCCTGCAAAGTGTGCATTAGGGGTTCCTGCTGGAAAATTGCTTGGGTTCATCATCAGCCGCCAAGGAATAGAACTAGATCCATTAAAAGTCAAAGCCATCCAGGAGCTGCCCACCACCAAAGAACAAGAAGGATGTAATGAGTTTTCTGGGATGACTAAATTATATCAGCCGGTTCATAGCCCAGTCCACAATTATATGTGAACCAACCTTAAAGATGTTAAAGAAAGATGCTGCAACCAAATGGACTGAGGATTATCAAAAGGCCTTCGACAGAATCAAGGAGTCCCTATCGACGCTACCAGTTTTGGTTCCGCCAGAGCTAGGTAGACCCTTATTACTCTACCTTCCAGTACTAGATGGAGCTTTCGGCTGCGTTCCGAGAAGCATGATGAGATAGGGAGAAAGGAACATGCTATCTATTATCTGAGTAAAAATTTCACTCCATACGAGGCACGGTATTCTCTACTGGAACGTACCTGTTGTGCTCTAACATGGGTCGCTTAGAATTTGAGACACTATTTTTGTGCCTACACGACATATCTCATATCAAGGATGATCCCTTGAAGTATATCGTCCAGAAATCCATGCCCACTAGAAAGTTGGCTAAGTGGAAAATCCTACTGAGTGAGTTCGACATCATCTATATGACTCAAAAAGCGGTCAAGGATCATGCATTGGTAGATCATCTTGCAGAAAATCATGTGGGAGGAGAATACGAACCCTTGAAAATGTATTTTCCCAATGAAGAAATATTTTTCATAGGATAAGAGATTGCTGAATCCTACGATTGTTGGAGGATGTTCTTTGATGGAGCGACAAATTTCAAGGGAGTCGGCACTGGAGCTATTTTGGTATCGGAAACTGGCCAACACTATCTGGTATGTGCCAAACTCAGATTTCCTTGCACCAACAACATAGCAAAGTATAAAGCTTGCATAGTAGGACTCAACATGGCCATTGACATAAATATTCAAGTGCTTCTGGTAATCGGCAATTCATATTTGCTTATACACCAAATACAAGGAAAATGGTCCACCAAGATTTCAAAGATAATGCCATATATGCACCATGTGTAGAAATTGAGAAAGAGCTTCACAAAGACAGAATTTTGGCACGTCCCTAGAATTCAGAACGAGTTTGCCGATGCACTGGCCACATTATCATCCATGATACATCATCCGGATAAAAACTTCATTGATCCTATTCCAGTGAAGATCCATAGATAGCCAGCATATTGCACCCATGTTGAACAGGAAGCAGACGGGAAGCCTTGGTTCCACGACATCAAGGAATACTGGCAAAAGGGCAGTACCCAGTGCATGCGAATCATACACAGAAACGTAAGCTTCGGAGGTTTTCCAATAGTTTCTTTCACAGCGGATGAACCTATTTAGGAGAACTCCCGACTTGGGATTACTGAGATGTGTTGATGCAAAGGAAGATTCTAAGCTACTTGAAGAAATACATGCTGGGACATGTGGCTCGCATATAAATGGTTTTGTCTTGGCTAAAGAGATACTTAGAGATGGTTATTTCAGGATGACCATGGAGACTGACTACATCCAGTATGTTTGAAAATGCTATCAATGTCAAATACATGCAGACATTATAAAAGTGCTGCAAAATGAGCTCAATGTAACTAGCTCACCTTGGCCATTCACTACTTGGGGGATGGACGTCATCGACCCGATCGAGCCCACCGCCTTAAATGGGCACAGGTTCATCTTGGTAGCTATTGATTACTTCACAAAATGGGTCCAATCAGCATCCTACAAGGCAACGACGAAGAAAGTCGTGGCAGACTTTGTCCGCGATCGGATTGTTTGTCAATTCGGAGTTCCAGAATCAATCATCACCGACAATGCTTCCAATCTCAATAGTGATCTAATGAAGTCCATGTGCGAGATTTTCAAAATCAAGCACAAGAACTTCACAGCCTATAAACCTCAGATGGACGGGGCTGTAGAAGCCGCTAATAGAAACATCAAGAATATACTGAGAAAAATGGTAGAAAATCACATATAGTGGCACGAGAAACTGTCATTTGCCTTATTATGGTACCGCACAAAAATCCGTACATCAACCTGGGAAACTCCCTACTTGCTGGCTTATGGTACAAAAGTTGTTATTCCTGCCGAATGAGAGATTCCTTCCTTGAGAATCATACAAGAAGCTGAGCTCAGTGACATAGAGTGGATAAGGAGTCGTTATGAGCAACTAGCCCTCATAGACAGAAAAGGATGAATGTAGTGTGTCATGGGCAACTCTATCAGAACAGAATGTCCAGAGACTTCAACAAAAAGTCAAGCCAATACAGTTCACACCGGGGCAGCTGGTGTTGAAAAAGATATTTCAGCATCAAGATGAAGCCAAAGGGACATTCTCTCCTAATTGGCAAGGTCCTTACATGGTTCACATACTGCTGACAGGTTGAGCTCTCATACTTGCAGAAATGGACGGCGAAGTCTAGCCAAAACCTATCAACTCAGATGCAGTTAAACGATACTATGTGTAACTCTTTATGCCTTCTAAAATGATGTAAACTGAACTACGCCCGACCTAATTCCCGTTTAAGAGAGGATACATAGGCATCCCTATGGGTATGGTCACAAACCAATAAAAATTTTATTTTCCCCCACAATAGGAAAATAGGGCAGAATTTTGAAAAGGACCCTCAAAATTCCGAAGCAAAATCAGCCAATCGCAGAATGTACAACAATCAGAGACATCAATCCATCTAACTGGGGCAGAATTTTGAGGAGGACCCTCAAAATTCCATAGCAAAAGAGGTTGCAATGTCTCGGATCTTGTCACAGTCATCGGTTCATCTAAAATTCTTAAAGTACATTTTTACTATGTCCTTACAAAACTATGCATGTGTAACGACCCGGCCGGTCGTTCCGTGAGATTTACCCCGTTTCTCCTATTTCTGTATTTGTTATATATCACTATCCTGTTTTTGATGTATTGGATCAGTTGTTTTGGGTCCGGAGTGGTCATGGTGAGAGTTTAGGCATTTAGACTTTTAAAGTAGACTAATAGTTGAGAAAGTCAACTGAGAGTTGACTTATTGGTAAACGACCTCGGAATGCAGATTTTATGGCTCGGATAGCTTTGTTAGGTGATTTGGGACTTAGGAGTGTGTTCAAAATATTTTTGTGATGTCACGTGTAGAATTAGGCTTGAATTGGCGAAAGTTAGTTTAAGCAATTTCCGGTCGGCAGTGAAAAATAGGCTATCAGGGTCGGAATGGAGTTCCGGAAGTTGGAGCAGGTTCCTAATGTTATTTTGGTTATGTTTACAAACTTTCAGGTCAATCGGAGGTGTTTTGGTTGGTTTCAGCGTAGTTGGCAAAAAAATTGAAGTTTCAAAGTTCTTAGGCTTGAATTTGATGTAAATTTTGTGTTTTCGTGTTGTTTTTGATGTTTCGAAGGCTCGACTAAGTTTGAAAGATGTTATGCGATATGTTGGTATGTTTGGTTGAGGTCCAGAGGGCCTCGAGTGTGTTTCGGATGGTTAACGGACAAACTTTTTGCTTGAAATCTGGGCAGATTTTTGATGGTGTAAGGTTCTGGTTTCCTTATATATGATCGCATGAGGATGTTTGCAGTCGCGTAGGGTAAAATGGTGAGGCATGATATTTTTTCTACGTAATCGCGTAATAAAGGTCGCGATCGCGTGAGTATGAGGTGGTTGGTCAGTGCGATCGCGTGGAGTGGTTTGCGATCGCGTGGGGTTAAGTCCTGATGAATAGCGATCGCGTGAGGTTGTCTGTGATCGCGTAAGGTAAATTGATGGGGCAGCTGATTTGTTCTTCGCGATCGCGTGCCGATGTTTGCGATCGGAGTGAAGGAATTATTTAGCTGGGTAGAATGTTTAAAAGGCCTGAAGTGCGAATTTGGTTTACATTTCCTCCATTGTTGCATGCGAATTGAGATCTTTTGAGAGGGATTTGAAGGGAAATCAAGGGAGATCATTTGGAGGTAAGAATTTCAACTTCATAACACGTTTCTAAGTCAATTCCTAAGTGATTAAACAACAAAAATTCTGGAAATTTAACCGAGTTGGTGAAGAAGGGTGCATGCGAAATTTATTTTGCTTTTGATGTTTTGAGTGGCCAATTGTGGTCCGATTTTAGTGTTCGTGGTATATATAGAATCTTGATAGGATGAGGTTTCTAATGATGTAAAAATTATCGAATTCCGAGATGTGGGCCCGAGGCTCGGGTTTTGCTGAATTTCGAGATTTTTGATTAAATTGATAATTTTCGATTGGGTTGTGTTCCTTGAGTATATATTGATAATGTTAAACTTATTTTGGCTAGATTCGGTGCAATCGGGAGCCAATTCGAGGGGCAAGAGCATTGGGGACTAGTGTCGCAGCACGGTAGAGGTAAGTAATCGTCATAAACCTTGTCCTGAGGATATGGAACCCCGGGCTACATATTTTCCCACTGATTTTAGAAAGGCGCACATGTTGGATGACGAGTATGTGGCGTGTACGGATTTTTGGATTGGACTAGGTCCTCTCCGCGGCAACTAATGAGTTGCATATTTACTCAAAACCTTACGTTAAATTATGTTCTGAAGGTTTGTGAAATATTTGGGCTATAAGCCGTGTTTGGGGCCTCGTGCCGATCTGTTTAGACCCTTTGAGGGCTTTTTACTGTTGTTTTCCTCACTACCTATTGATGATTTTACTCAACATTATTGTGCATGCTATTTTATTTGAAACTCAGCCTGATTTACACTACATGATCATTAAAATGATGTGTTCGGGTCGAGTACCCTGTTTTACTACTTCGCCCGAGGGGCTTTTCGAGTGGTTCCACCAAGTGTGGCCGAGGGACAAGAGTAATGGTGAGGTGCTGAGTGATATTAGTCCTTGGGTTGAAAGAGCCCCTCCGGAGTCTGTACACACCCCCAGTGAGCGCACCGAGTGCGAGTGACATGTGATTTGGAGGCATGAGTGACTGTGAGATGCTGAGTGATTGTGAGGTGCTGAGGGATTGTGAGGCATGCCCGAGGGGCTGATTATGAAACATGTTTTTTCCCGAGGGCTACTGTTATTTTACTGCATTCATTTGCATACCAAATCCTTTGTTTTAAAGTTGTTAAAAGTGTGCATTCTTTAAAGGACTTTTTAGGAGGTTGATTTTTAAGGCATGATGATTTCGTATACGTATGTTATACTATTGGAAAGCAAGGCTATGTATATTGTGACTTGATGGCATTGATTTTTATGTGTTTCCTTGCTACTTAGACTTTATTTATTTTCATTACTACTGATTTGGCGTACTCACATAACTCCTTGCACCTCTATGTGCAGATTTAGGAGTAGATATCGGGAATTAGCCTTTAGTTCACAGCGGAGCCAGATCGTTGGATATAAAGGTAGTTGTTCAGCGTTCGTAGCATCTCTTTTTTCCCTTCCTGTTATATTTAGCTTTGATTCGGAGTTTCGTATTATAATAGTTTATTTTGGCTTATTTTACTAGATGCTCATGACATGTTGGTTCCGGGTTTTGGGGATGGCAGTATTGTATAAAATTGGCCTATTATATTAAGTAATTTTCTGTATATTTTTATGAAATGCTTGAAACATAAATGGGATTCAAGAAATTGCGAACATGCGGTAGTCGTCTAGCCTAGTTCAATGATAGGCGCCATCACGGCCGGTTAGGATTTGGGGTAATGACAGTTTGGTATCACAGCCTTAGGTTACATTGGACTCAACGATCATGAGCAATTTTAGTAGAGTCTTGCGGATCGGTACGGATACGTCTGTACTTATCTTCGAGGGGTTGCCGAACTTTTAGAAACCATCTTATCTTTATTGAACTCTTTCGTGCTGATCTATTGATTCTTAAAATCTGAACTTACGTTGTTTCATTCTCTCACAGATGGTGAGGACATGCCAGACCGATCAGAGTGACCAGTCATCGGCTAGACCAGCGAAAGGTCGAGGCCGCGGTCGAGGCCGTGGTAGAGGTAGGGGGCCAACCCGCGCAGCATCCAACGCAATAACTTAGGATCCCCCTATCGATCATGATCAGGTTCCCGCTGATGGTGTCCCAGCGGGATAGGCTCAGGCACCAGCAGTGCCTATGGTTATTCCGGGTCTTCAGGAGACCTTATCTCATATATTGTCAGTAGGCACCGGTTGGGCTCATGCTATTGCCATGTCTTCTTCTCCCACCACATCTCAGGCCGGGGGAGGCAATCAGACTCCAGCTGCACAGGCACCTAAGCAGGCTGCACAGGGTATTCAGGCACCGGGAGCAGCCCCAGCTCAGCCAGCTACACCGGTTCAGGATTATGTGGTCCCTGCTATGCTTGAGGACGAGAAACCCAGGTTGGAGAGATTCAGCAGACTTCAGCCTCCGACTTTCAGCGGTACAAAGGGGGAGGATGCCCAGGGGTTTCTAGGTAGGTGCCAGAGGATACTACGCACTGTGGGTATTCTGGAGAGCAGTGGGGTCTTGTTTGTTACATTTCAGTTCACGAGTGCTGCCTTTACCTGGTGGGAGTGTTTCGAGAGACGTAGATCGGTTGGTTCAGCACCTCTTACCTGGCAATAGTTCTCCACGATCTTTTTGGAGAAGTAAGTTCCTCAGTCACACAGAGAGGAGCAACATAGGCAGTTTGAGCAGCTGCGCCAGGGAGAGATATTAGTCACTCAGTACGAGATGAGATTTTCCGAGTTGGCTAGGCATGCTTATGAGATTACCCCTACTGATAGGGAGAGGGTGAGGAGGTTTGTAGATGGTATTTCTTATCAGCTTTGGTTTTTTATAACTCGGGAGAGAGTATCGGGTGCTTCATTCGAGCAGGTTGTTGACATAGCTCGAGATATTGAGTTTGTTCGCCGCCAGGAGCGGGAGAAGAGGGAGGCCAAGAGGCCTCGTGGTTCGGGCAGTTCCAGTGGTGCTCCCTTCAGGGGACAGTTTCAGCAGATTAGTGGTAGATCTTCGGGGCAGAGTCGCCGTGGTTCTCAGTCGGGCCATACTTCATTTGGTTCCCTCCCAGCTCAAAGTGCAGCTCGAGCACCTCCAGTTCAGGGTTCTTCTATGTAGGAGTCTTCCAGTGGTCGTACGGGTGCTAGGGGTTTCTATCAGTCCCCGCCGCCAGCTCGAGGTAGTTTTTTTGAGTGTGGAGAGTTCGGGCACGGGTGGAGGCAGTGTACCCGTTGTTCCAGTGGATCTTCTCATCTGAGGGGCTAGACCTCGACTTCAGCTCCAGTCACTTCACCACCCGCCCAGGCAGCCAAGGGTGGTGGTTAGTCAGCCAGAGGCCCCCTAGAGGGGGAGGTCGAGCAGGGGGAGGTCAGGCTCGCATGTATGCATTTCCAGCCTGGCCGGATGCTATGGCCTCAGATGTCATGATCGCAGGTATTGTTTCAGTCTGTTGCCGTGATGCCTTGGATTTATTTGACCCTGGTTCTACATATTCCTATGTTTCCTCATATTTTGTCGGTTTTCTGGATGTGCCCCGTGAGTCCCTAGTCACCTCTGTTCATGCGTCAACTCCGGTGGGTGATACTGTTATTGTAGACCGTGTGTATCGGTCTAGAATTATATCTATTGGGGTTATGGAGGCATGAGTGGACCTACTGTTACTCAGCATGGTCGATTTTAACGTAATATTGGGCATGGATTGGTTATCTCTGTTCCATGCTGTTCTTGATTGTCACGCTAAGACAGTGACCTTAGCTATGTCGGGGTGTCCGAGGGTTGAGTGGAGAGGTTCTTCCGAGTATATGCCTAGTAGGGTGATTTCTTACCTGAAGGCTCAGCGCATAGTTGAGAAAGGGTGTTTATCTTATTTGGCCTTTGTGAGGGATGTCGGTGGTGAGACTCCTTCTAACTATTCAGTTCTTGTGGTTCGTGATTTTCCGGATGTGTTTCTTGTAGACCTGCCAGGCCTGCCACCTGAGATGGATGCTGATTTTGGTATTGACCTGGTGTCAAGCACTCAGCCTATTTCTATTCAACCATATCATATGGCACCGGCGGAGCTAAAGGAATTGAAGGAGCAGCTTCAGGAGCTTCTGGATAAGGGGTTCATTCGGCCTAGTGTGTCACCTTGGGGTGCACCAATGTTGTTCGTAAAGAAGAAGGATCGGTCCATGCGTATTTGTATTGACTATCGGCAGTTGAATAGGGTTACATTGAAGATCCGGTATCCCTTGACCCGCATTGATGATATGTTTGACCAGCTTCAGGGAGCCAGGGTATTTTCCAAGATTGATTTGAGATCTGGGTATCATCAGTTGAAGATCCGGGATCTTGATATTCTGAAGACTGCTTTCAGGACCAGGTACAGCCATTATGAGTTCTTGGTTAGGTCATTTGGGCTGAGCAATGCCCCAGCTGCGTTCATGCAATTGATGAACAACGTGTTTCAGCCTTATCTTGATTCCTTCGTCATTGTGTTCATTGATGACATCCTAGTTGATTCTCGTAGCAGGGAAGAGCATGCTCAGCCTTTAAGAGTTGTGTTGCATAGGTTGAGGGAGGAGAAGCTTTATGCGAAATTCTCCAAGTGTGAGTTTTGGCTGGGCTCGGTAGCTTTCTTGGGGCACATGGTGTCGAGTGAAGGGATTCAGGTTGATCCAAAGAAGATAGAGGGGGTGAAGAGTTTGCCTAGACCACCCTCAGCTACATATATTAGGAGTTTCCTTGGTTTGGCGGGATATTACCGTCGCTTTGTGGAGGGATTCTCTTCGATTGCTTCGCCTTTGACCAGATTGACCCAAAAAGGTGCTCCATTTAGATGGTCTGATGAGTGTGAGGAGAGCTTTCAGAAGCTCAAATCAGCATTGACTACAACTCCAATATTAGTTTTGCCTGCTAGTTCGGGTTCTTACACAGTTTATTGTGATGCTTCTAGAGTTGGCTTGGGAGCGGTATTGATGCAGGAAGGTAGGGTGATTGGCTACGCGTCCAGATAGTTGAAGGTGCACGAGAAGAATTATCCAGTGCAGGATCTTGAGTTAGCTGCCATTGAAGATTTGGCGGCATTATTTGTATGAAGTGCACTGTGAGATTTTCATTGATCATCGCAGTTTGCAGTATCTGCTGAGGCAGAAGGACTTGAATTTGCGTCAGAGGAGATGGTTATAGCTCCTCAAGGATTATGACCTCACTATCTTATATCATTCGGGGAAGGCAAATGTAGTGGCCGATGCCTTGAGTCACAGAGTAGAGAGTTTGGGGAGTTTATCTTACCTTCCAGTAGCAGAGCGACCATTAGCCCTTAATTTTCAGGCCTTAGCATGTCATTTGGTTAGATTGGATCTATTAGAGCCCCTATGGGTGTTGGCTTATGTAGCCTCCAAGTCTTCTCTTTACGATCGGATTAGAGCACGCCAGTATGATGATCCAAATTTGCTTGTTCTTCAGAACTGGGTCCGTCACGGTGATTCCAGGGATGTGGTTATTGGTGATGACGGGGTCATGAGGATGCAAGTCCGGATTTGCGTGCCCAGTGTGGATGGGCTTCGAGATTTGATTCTAGTAGAGGATCATAGTTCGCGGTATTCCATCCATCCGGGTGCCGTGAAGATGTATTAGGACTTGAGGCAGCATTATTGGTGGAGGAGAATGCAGAAGGATATATTGGAGTTTGTGGCTCGGTGTGTCAACTGTCAGCAGGTCAAGTATGAGCACCAGAGACCTGGTGGATTGCTTCAGAGAGTTGATATTCCGGAGTGGAAGTGGGAGCGGATCACCATGGACTTCGTAGTTGGACTCCCACGGGCTTCGAGGAGGTTTGATGCTATATGGGCTATTGTGGATCGGCTGACCAACTACGCGCACTTCATTCCTATAGGTACTACGTATTCATCGGAGAGGTTAGCTAACAATTATATCATGAAGATTGTCCGATTGCATAGGGTTCCAGTTTCTATCATTTCCGACAGAGGCACTCAGTTTACATCTCAGTTTTGGAGAGCCGTGCAGAGAGAGTTGGGTACTCATGTTGAGTTGAGCATAGCATTTAATCCTTAGACCGACGGGCAGTCGGAGCGTACCATTGAGATTCTGGAGGACATCTTGCGTGCTTGTGTGATTGACTTTGGTGATTCATGGGATCAGTTTCTGCCACTAGCGGAGTTTACATATAATAATAGTTATCAGTCAAGTATTGGCTCCGTATGAGGCTTTATATGGTAGGAGGTGTAGGTCTCCGGTTGGTTGGTTTGAGATGGGCGAGGCTAGGCTATTGGGCACAGACTTGGTTTAGGATGCTTTGAGTAAGGCAAAGTTGATTCAGTAGCGGCTTCACACGGCGCAGTTTAGGAAGAAGAGTTACGCGGACCGGAAGGTCCGAGATGTGTCTTTCGTGGTTGGGGATAAGGTGTTGCTGAAGTTTTCACCTATGAAGGGTGTTATAAGATTCGGGAAGAGAGAGAGGCTGAGTCCTAGGTTCATTGGGCCATTTGAGGTGCTTCAGAAGGTTGGGGAGGTGGCTTACAAGCTTGCTATGCCTCCTAGTTTATCGAGTATTCATCTAGTATTCCATGTTTCGATGCTCCGAAAGTATGTTGGTGACCCTTCCCATGTATTGGACTTCATCACGGTTCAGCTCGAGGTTCATATGTCATATGAGGTAGAGCTAGTGGCTATTTTGGGTTGACAGGTCAGGAAGCTGAGGTCTAAGGATATAATTTTAGTGAAGGTTCAGTGGAGAGGGCAGCCGACGGAGAATGCCACCTGGGAGACCAAGCGGGAGATACGGGATAGATATCCTCGCTTATTTGAGAATCCAGGTATGTTTTCTAGACCCGTTCGAGGACGAACATATGTTTAAGAGGGGTAGGATGTAACAACCCGGCCAGTCGTTCCGTGAGATTTACCCCGTTTCTCCTATTTCTTCATTTGTTATATATCGCTATCCTGTTTTTGATGTATTGGATCAGTTGGTTTGGGTCCGATGTGTTCATGGTGAGAGTTTAGGCATTTAGCCGTTTAAAGTAGCCTAATAGTTGAGAATGTCAATTAAGAGTTGACTTATTGGTAAACGACCTCGGAATGTGGATTTTATGGCTCGGATAGCTTCGTTAGGTGATTTGGGACTTAGGAGTGTTTTCAGAATATTTTTGTGATGTCCGGTGTAGAATTAGGCTTGAATTGGCGAAAGTTAGTTTTTTGCAATTTCCGGTCGGCAGTGAAAAATAGGCTATCAGGGTCGGAATGGAATTTCGGAAGTTGGAGAAGGTTCATAATGTCATTTTGGTTATGTCTGCAAAATTTCAGGTCAATCAGAGGTGTTTTGGTTGGTCTCGGCGTAGTTGCTGAAAATTTGGAAGTTTCAAAGTTCTTAGGTTTGAATTTGATGTAAATTTTGTGTTTTCGTGTTATTTTTGTTGTTTCGAAGGCTCGACTAAGTTTGAATGATGTTATGCGATATGTTGGTATATTTGGTTGAGGTCCCGAGGGCCTCGGGTGAGTTTCAGATGGTTAATGGACCAACTTTTTGCTTGAAAGATGGGCAGATTTCTGCTGGTGTGAGGTTCTGGTTTACTCACGCGATCGCATAGGGTAAAATGGTAAGGAAGGATATTTGTTATATGCAATCATATAGTGGAGGTCGCGATCGTGTGAGTATGAGGTGGTTGGTCAGTGCGATCGCGTGGTGTTGTTTGCGATCGCGTAGAGTTAAAGGGGCGCGTGGGTGAGTTGAGCTTTCTTCTTCGCGATCGCGTGGAGTGGTTTGCGATCGCGTGGGGTTGTATGTGTTCATGTAAGGTAAATTGATGGGGCAGAAAATTTGTTCTTCAAGATCGCGTGCCGATGTTTGCGATCGCAGTGAAGGAATTATTTAGCTGGGCAGAATGTTTAAAAGGCCTGAAGTGCGAATTTGGTTTACATTTCCTCCATTGTTGCATGCGGATTGAGAGCTTTTGAGAGGGATTTGAAGGGAAATCAAGGGAGATAATTTGGAGGTAAGAATTTCAACTTCATAACTTGTTTCTAAGTCAATTCCTAAGTGATTAAACCACAAAAGTTTTGGAAATTTAACCAAGTTGGGGAAGAAGGGTGCATGAGAAATTTATTTTTCTTTTGAGGATTTGAGTGGGTAATTGTGGTCCGATTTTAGTGTTCTTGGTATGTATAGAATCATGAGAGGACGAGGTTTCTAATGATGTAAAAATTATCGAATTCCAAGATGTGGGCCCGGGGTTCGGGTTTGGCCGAATTTCGAGATTTTTTATTAAATTGATAATTTTCGATTGGGTTGTGTTCCTTGAGTATATATTGATAATGTTAAACTTATTTTGGCTAGATTCGGTGCAATCGGGAGCTAATTTGAGAGGCAAGAGCATTGCGGACTAGTGTCACGGCCCGTTAGAGGTAAGTAATGGTCATAAATCTTGTCCTACGGGTATGGAACCCTAGACTACATATTTTCCCACTGATTTTTGAAACGCGCACATGTCCGATGACGAGTATGTGGTGCGTATGGATTTTTGGATTGGACTAGGTCCTCTCCGCGGCAACTAAATGAGTTTCATATTTACTCAAAACCTTACGTTAAATTATGTTCTAAAAGTTTGTGAAATATTTTGGCTATAAGCCATGTTTGGGGCCTCGTGCCGATCTATTTAGACCCTTTAAGGGATTTTTACTGCTGTTTTCCTCACTACCTGTTGATGATTTTACTCAGCATCATTTTGCATACTATTTTATTTGAAACTCAGCTTGATTTACACTACATGAGCATTAAAATGATCTCTCAGGTTCGGGGTCAAAGCCGTCAAGTCTGTCTTGGCTTCTGACCCTGCGCATTCAATTGAAGTTCCTGAGATTCGAGCAACAATCACGTGACGTTAGACTCAATAAATTAACAATTAAAGCAAGTAAGTAGAAAGTAGTCTATATTCAAGTCCCCGGCAACGGCGCCAAAAACTTGTTGGTTGATTTCCCAATGCACACGCAAGTGTACGTGGTCGACAAGTANACCCACAAGGACTTGTGTAAACTACTTGCTAAATCACTCTAATCGTTATCTAATCAAGCCAAAATAAAATCAAGGATGCAACTATTTTATACTAAGATTCTATGGAATAACTAATTATCAAGTGACAAAAATATTGTTATGTATTCAGTACAGACAAATATTCCAGGGTTAGTGATCTATTCACCACTCGTATTGCATTCTAATTAACTCTCCCTTTCATATAATTTACTCATGGTTGCTAATTAATCGATAAACGCTCTCATAGCCTTCTCCCGAAGCACTACTCGCCTATTCTCAATAGATTAACGCCTATATTCCTATGAAATTAATCTATTAGAACGCACTAAGATTACGATGTTTAATTAAGCACGGTGACTAGGTATATTCCTATCCTAACCACAAATCCGCTCCCCTGAAGGGTTAAGATCGCGCTCTCTTCAATTCTTCTCTAATCTATATACGGCTTTCCCAAGCATAACATAGATAGTATATAGAACCTAACTGCTGGCCAGACAATTAAGCAATTAAACACAGAATTGAAGAAACAACCATATATTGAGTAAACTATATTCAAGGTTAAATTAATGTCGAATAACAATATCCATGGCTAAACCACAACCCCAGAACAATGGGTGTTTAGCCACTCATGCTGTAGTCAAACAATTGCATAAGTGTTGCATGAATTGAAAATACTAGAATAAGATGAAGAAAACTGATAATCCTTGCTCCTTCAATGATCTTGTGTGTGTATTTACTCTCCAAAAACCGTCTCTCTCCCCCAAAATGTGTTCTTGGTCTATTTATATGATTAGGATAAACCCTAGCCGTGTTAAAGACTCCTATTCTCACTTGGAAACACTTAAAAACCTTTAAAACTCGGGGTTCACTGAAGCAGGTACCCAGGCGTTTGAGAGTTAACGCCTGGGTAACGCCTGGTGCACCTAGGCGTTTGAGGGTTAACGCCTGGGTAACGCCTGGTACACCCAGGCGTTTGAGGTGTAACGCCTGGTATACCCTAGCGTTTTGGGTGTAACGCCTGAATAACGCCTGGTATACTCTGGCGTTTGGGGTGTAACGTCTGGATAACGCCTGGTATACCCTGGCGTTTGGGGTGTAACGCCTGGCACCTCCTGGCCTTAAGAGCCAAACGCCTGGCTAACGCCAGGCTTGTACTTGGTCGCTCCTTTTCGACTCTTGAGCGTATTTTCCGACGTTTATGCTCTCATTTAGCTCGGATTTCGTTTCTAATTCACCTACACATTAAATAAACCTCATTAGGCACATACGACGTGTATTTTTATCATTAAAGCATATAAAATGCAAGGTATATAATGCTAAAAATCATGAATTCTACCCACACATCAATACCCCACACTTAGACTCTTGCTCGTTTTCGAGTAATATCCTTCAACACGTACATAATTCATTAACAAGGAGTATTTTACATTTTCAATCACACACCTTACCTCTTAACTATGATCGATACCGACAATCAAGCATGAACATACAAAATTTCACATTCTTTCCCTTCTTTAAACATGCCCAAGTATAACAATTTAATCAATCATACCAACAACCTAATCGCAACCACCAAACCTCAAGAGTCGACTTGCAACCACTAAGCCCTCTCAATTCACGCACCTACTTAACAAGAAAGTTTACAACGTTACCACTCGTTCATGAGATCATGTGCCCTCACTAACAAACAAACCAGTGAATATAAATAGTCCACACATTCAAATATGTTTTTGAACGTAATTTAAGGACATCACACAATTTAACAAATGCTCTCACTCTCACAAAGATTTCATATGCATCCTGTAGTCGTACCATAAGCTCGCCCGTAGTGTAGATCTCCACTAATTCAAGTTAGCTAAGTCTAGGATCAATTAGGACTTTTGAGGTTGTAATGTAGGCTAAGGGACGGGTAGGATATATTTAGGAATAGTGACTATCCCTCCTAAGCACTTTAATACACTACCTTCACAATTCAACACATATTCTTCTCAACCAATTCATATTCAACATAGCCCTTTTTCTTTAATTAAGCACTTCTCTATTTTCACTGGCACACATTAATAGAAACTTGGAGGTGTGTATCTTTTTGTACAATTATTTTTCTTTCTTTCCTCACACTCCATACATGAAAATTCAATGGCCAATGACTTTTGAATACAGTTTTCTTTTAGTGCACCAACAGGCCCTTACATGGCTCCACTCAAACACTACTCCCCAATATCTCACCTTACTTCTTTTAGCGACTAAGTGCCTTAGGAGGAAAAGGTGCAAAAATCTCAATTTAAGAACAAAATAGGGGTACGGCTTGTAATGTGGGTACCAAAGAAAAGGTCTAAAGGCTCAAAGGGGCTAACAATGGAAAATTTATTTCTTATGTGACAAGCACATCTATGATCAAGAAAGAAAACGCCTACGTCCTCTCCTAGAGTAGCATAACCTACGATTTCGCTTAGATTAACACACGGGCCAAGTTCTAGACTACA